>JAODAL010024994.1:0-59511 GCA_025379985.1 Phyllomedusa bahiana
TTTTTTTTTCTGGGGTCATGCGGGTTTGGGCTCTGTGTGGCCCAGGGAAAGGTGTAAATGTCCTTAACTAAAATGGTGGTTGAAAGACCCCCTTTTTTCCCGGGCACTTTTAAATGGGGGTCATGCAGGTTTGGGGCTATCTGCTTCCAGGACAGGGATTTTCTTTTATTTTCAAGTAAAATGAGGGTTTTAAAATAATACGCCTTTGGCACTTTTAATTTGTGGTGATGCAGGTTTAAGGGTCATGCTGTGGTACAAGAAGGGGATATTGAAGGGTGTGTACTTTTTTTCTGTGGCTTTTATAACCAAAGTGTGTTCCCTAAGTGTAGCAGTATCCATTTGATGTTGTGGCTGTTAATTCCAGCTTCTCCAGCCCTTTTTGGGGTGTAAGAATGGGTGTTGTTGCTTCCCCATAGACTTAATGGTCACGTTTAAAATCGAGCTACTATCGAAAAACCCTTTATCGATGGTCCGCTACGACTATCCCCCGATGCGAACCAACGAAAATCGTTCAACACAGTGAAGGGGACGGAAATTTTAAAATTTTTTGTAGACCTTTGGGAAAAAAAAAAACCAGAATATTGGGCTGGTATGGGGTTAGGTTGGCCTCCAAAACCCAAATTGTTTCAAAAGTTTGGTTATACCAGTGTCAAACTAAACAGTGAAAGATTCGAGCAAAACTACGCAGTTTATTCTAGTTTTTGGTTCATACTGTGTCAAAAAAAGATGTAGGTCACATATTGCAAGAATTTTAATTTAAAAATTGCAACTTTTTTCATCTCTCACCAAATATGGTGGCGCATGGGTGTCGTCTCCAAAAGTTTGTTCATAGCAGGGGTATATTTAATTGTATGACTTTTAGGCTCTAAAAGTATTATATTATGGGTAGTATGTATCTTTTAACCACTTCATCACTGAGTCGTTTTCTCTCAGTTTTATTTTTATTAGTACATGGAGGCATAGAAGCTAAAATGTTTTGGTTGGACTTGATTATTAGGGTATGTTCACACGGGGTAATTTCGGCGCGCATTTTCCCGGCTTATTGCGCTTAATCGGCAGTGCGCCCCAAAATTCGGTAACCCCATAGTTCTATAAAAAACTATGGATTACGCTTCCCTTCCCCTGGGAAAATGAATGTCAATGGGGCCGGAAGACCCCCGCCCCCCCCCCCCCCCGCCCCGCGGAAGTACACGCGTATTAACAAGAGCTCCTGAAACACACGATGTAATGCGACGAGTACTGTACGTGCCACAGTACATCGTGTGAACATACCCTTAAAAAATGTTTTTGCTTTTTTTCCCTTGCTACATAAGGCTTTATTTTTATGTTGGTTTTATATTAGATTTTTTTTTTTTAAATAATATCTGGCATATATGTAAAAGTAAAACAAAATTTCTGATACTTATGTATTTTTTTCCTAATAACAAGGGTTTCCCCATTTCGTAATTATGTAGGTAATATATAGTTTAAGGTTATAAGTGTTGGAGCAAGAAGTCGTAGATTGGGCAATAAGTTTTTTTTAGTATTTCTTATGTATTATAGCTCCTAGAGTTAGGCTATGTTCACAGGGCGTCTTTTAGGACTTATTTCAGGGCATAATTGTGCTGCAATGTGCCTCAAAATATGTCCTGTAATTCATTAAAAATTTTGCTTCCCTAGAGGCTATGATTACCCGCTGTCTCGCCCCACGCTTATTTTAAAACTTGCGAAAAAAAGCCTGGATAATGAAAGGAATCGCCCCCCCCCCCCCCCCCTGTGCTTTAGGAAAAAACGTGAGCACCCTTTCTCTTTTAAACACAAAGCCTTTGCGGCGTGCAAAAGGGACGTGCCGAGGACGCCGTGTAAAATACCCCTTAGGATATGTTCACACGGCTTAATTGTGGCGCGTTATACGTGCCGCAATAACCGGGGGTATTTGGGGGTGCGCTGACAGCACGTATCCAAAAACACGGGGGGTCGGCAGCCCGCCCGGCCCAAAAACATTCATTACTCTGGCGCGTAATCGCGCGAATTTTTTGAAGTATTATCTCCCCCACGCGTATATACAATCGTATTGTACGCCCGGGGGGGAGAGGCATAATTTCCCTATTCTCCATGCGAGTATGGATTACCCTAATTCGCACGCATCTCGCCCGTATTAGAGCTGGAATACGGTTAAAACATGCCGAAATTACCGGCAAAATTGCAATTTTGGGGTTATTTAGTCTGGTTCCTGTTGGGGACCCCTTTTTTTTGGGGGTTACCCAATATTTGGGATAGGCAAAAGTGGCTTTAGGGCTCTTATAGGGCTTTGTTGCTAGGGTATTCACCTTTTTTGTTCTTTTTGAGTTTCGCTCCTACACAGTTTTTGAAGGAAGGATAAGACAAAATGTGTTTGGGTTGGACCCACCCCTCTTGATTTAAATGGGAGGGTTCCATTCAAAACAAAGAGATTTCGTGGCTCTTTCTTAAGATAGGTGCAGTTTCCAGAGGTGGGACCCACACCTATCCACAGATAAAATCCTACCCAAGGGCCGTTCCTGGGGGGCGAGGAGGAGGGGGCGATCGCCCCGGGGGTGGAGGGGCTTCCTACCCGAGGGGGGCCCCCGCCTGGGGGAAGCCCGGGCCCCCGGGCGGGTTGTTTTAACAGTCGCGCAGACCCACAGCTGTGTAAAGGAGAGCGGGATGGATGTTACCCTGCCTCCCCCCCGTATGTTTTTCCGCTTTTTGACGCTGAAAAATACACCCCAGCAGAGGGGGCAGGGCTTTCCCACGCCCCCTGTAAACCGGGTCTCCCGGTCGGCAGCTCTGGTCCCCGAGGAGATCCCTTTTTGGGGGGACGTCACGCTGCTTAACAGCTCGAGCCCCGGGGGACCGGGAACGCGGACCGAGGTGTTTACTTTTTTGTTATTTTATAATTAGTACAGGGGGGCATCTACTGGAAGGGAGCCATCTACGGGCTACAGGGGGGCATTCCTGGCTCGGGGGGGGCATTACGGGTACGGGGGGGCATTCGGCTAGGGGGGGGGGGCATCATGGCAACGGGGGGACTTACGGGGCACGGGGGGGGCATTAGGGCAAAAGGGGCATCTACGGCTGAGGGGGGGCATCCCCTGGCTCAGGGGGGCTCACCTGGCTACAGGGGGGGGCATCAACTGGTACGGGGGGGGGCAAAACTGGCTACATGGGGCTACACCTCTACAGGGGTTTTCATGTGGCTACGGGTGAAATTTTACATGGCTACCATATGAGGTGCTATAGATGGGGCATTTGTATAGAGATGGGAAATTGGGTTTAGAGAATGATGATAAAGGGGGAGTCAAAGATGTTTGTTTTGAAAATTTTACGGGAAAATTCGGGAGTCATCATGGGTTGGGACAATGGGAAAAAGAAGAGAAAGGAACAATCTTCAGGACTTCCTGGAGTACTAGATAAAACTTTACTGTAATTTATATGTCTGCAGAGCCTGTGTAAGCTGGTATCCAAATTACTGTATGGCCCTTTTCTGGTAATATGGGTTGTGTAAAAGGGTTTTCTTCAGTAATTTGTCAGTTTGAAATTTATTCTTTCACAAAAGGGTGGTGTTTGGGGTCGGTGGGTGGTATTATTGGGTCAATGTGTGTTGGTAATATTGGTCTTTGTGGTCTTGGGTTTTGGGTTTTGTGTAGGGGGTTTTATTTGGTAACTGTATAAAATTATTTGTAGTTTTATATGTGCACATTGTGGGAAACTTTTTTTTATTTCTGGCTTTGGTTATGGGGATGCAATGGTTTCCCCTCGTAGCGGGGGGGGGGAAAAATTTTTCACCTCGCCCCGAGGAAAATTTAGCCTAGGAACTGCCCTGATCCTACCAATATGCCATTAATGTCTATAGTACGAATACCCCTTCAACAAATCAAACTGAGTGTTTGTGTCAATTCCGCACCATTTTCCAGTTCTCTGTTTACTATCAGTGAATTAGAACATTCTTTTTTATCATACAGAGGTTTGACCCTTTTCCGTTTTCATTGTCATGATTTTTTGGCTATTCATTTTTTTCTCTCCCCTCCCTCCAAAAGCCATAACTTTTTTATTTTTCCATCTACATAGACTTTTAAAAGTTTTTTTTGCGGAACAAAATGTACTTTGTAATGGAGCCATTGACTACCAATAATGTACTGGGAAACCGAGAAAAATTTTTAAGGGGGTGTAAAAGTGAAAAAAAAAATTGGACGACATTTAAAGCGCCTCACCATTTTTTTTCCTATATTGCACCAAAAAAAAACCCCGCAGCTGCACTAGACAAACATTTTTAATGCGCCAAGAATGCGCCAAATTTTCCACAAAATTTTTTGCATAAAACTCTAGTGCCAAAAAAGTTTGCCGCATTTAAAATTTCATACATACTGTTTTTTATACACTCCCCTTACCTATTTAAAAAAACGGGGTAGGGGCCAAGAACATAGAGTCGCCCTTACTTTTTATTCTACGATACCAAAAATGTAGGGTTTTTATTATGTTTTAGTACTTTTAAAAAATTTTTTTTTTTTACTTTTACATGCAGTTATCTCAGGGTACTTGACCACCAGGGTGGCGCAATTGCTTGTATGCCCTTTTGCTTAATATAGATAATGCAGACGAGCGTATCAATATGGCAGGAGTCAGGAAGTAATAGAAGCATTAACAAGATGGCTATGGAAACCCTTTATTAGATGTGTAGGGAAACACTGTGGTAACCACTTTGGGACCCCCCATGCCGTGGCGTATAAATCGTAAACAGCAGGGATTGAGCTGAGTCAGACCTTGCTGTTAGTGCTGGGTGTCTATACTCGCCCCTTTTTCCATATGAGTAAGTTTATGCACATGTCGGGGAAGGGTGTTAAAAAACCCCCATCGGGCAGTTATACTTCTGATCAGGGGTTTTTTTGGACCTCTGTCACAGAGGTAGAACCAATCAATTTCAGATGGCCCCAACGTGGAATGCTCAGTCTTGATTAGAAGAAGAAAAAATCGTTATAGGCTCACCGGGTCCCCAAAGAATTTTCGGGGGCCCCACCCGGGGAAAGCATCGGGGCCCCCCCCTCCTCCTCAAACCCTGCTCCCGCAACCCGACCTCCCCCCCCAAGCCCCCCACTGCCCCCCCCCCAACAACCCCATCCCCCCCCCCCCAAAAAAAAATGCAATTGCACATTTGTTTTTGGGATTTAGTTCTTGTTGGATTTTACAATTACAGTTTATCTGTATTGTGTATGTCGAACTATAAAAGGGGGACAAATAGGGCCCCATGTTTTCCACTTTCTGTTTTCTGATCAAACCAGTAAAACCAAGGGCCCAATAGCCAAACAACAGCAATATACTTAACCCTATAATACCACCCCAAACATCACCCATATCTACAATAAAGATGCTAAATAATAATACCACCATATGTACTGAATATAATTCATTACAATAAGACCAATATTACTGCCTACAGGACCATTAGTGGTAGATACATGTACACATGCAGATACTTTTAAGGGTTCACAGTTGATGTTTTTCTGATATGTTCATGTTCCCTTTTTTACTGTCCGCCCAGCCGGTGATGAATTCTCTGGCCATGACCCATCCCTGAGATTCACAACACAAAAACCTAACTCCTCACTTTTTTTTTCCATTTCTTCCTACCTGTCCCCCCCCCTTTTGTACAAAAATCCCCCTCCTAGTGCCCCCAAATTGTAATAATTCCCCCCTTGGTGCCCTGGTAGTTAAGTATATAGCCCCCTCCCCCATAAATAGGTAGCCAGGTAGTGGGCAGGTAGCCAGGAAGGTAGGTGGTTTTAGGGGTCGGTGGCCAGGGGGGTAGGTTGGGGGAGTAGAGTCAGGTTGCCAGGGAGGTGCCGTCGGGGGTGGAAAAAGAGATAGGGGGGCGGCCAGGGATTGTTTTGCCCGCCGGGTAGCTAGGTAGCCGGGCTAGCTAGCCAGGCGGGCGGGTAACTAGGTAGGTAGCCAGGCGATGGGTAGTTAGGTAGGTATTCGAGTGGGTGGGTAGGTAGGTCGGTAGCCGGGCTAGGTAGCCAGGTGGGCAGGTAGCTAGGTGGTAGCTGGTGGACGGTTGTGGTAGGTAGCAGGGGGGAATGGATATTTTGGCATATGGGCGGCAGGAGTTAGGTTTTTAGTGGGCTAGGTAACCAGGGGGCAGGCGTTTTGTTAGGTAGGTAGTAGGCGACAGGTGTTAGCCGGGTGGGTGGATAGTTAAGCAGGTAGCCAGGGGGGGAGGCAGTTGGTTGGTGCGGGGCGGCAGGTACTTAGGTACGTACCCCTTTGGGGAAGCAATTAAGGCGAAACGTACTTCGGGGGGGGCTTGAGGGCATTGACTAATGTAAAAATGGGTTTTTTTTCTTTAATTTGTATAGCTTTTTTGCATGTTATCTTGTGATTGGTTGTGCCTCGTTAAAGGTTTTTAATTTGTGGACTTTTTAATTTTTTGGATATTTTCTTTATTGTTACTCTTACCGATGCATATTTATTTAGCCAATATTGTTTTAAATTATTTTTTGGGGGAAATTTTTTGAAATTTCCCCTCATTGTGTTCTTTAATTTTTTTTTTTTTTTGGTTATAAAAAAATTTTTTTCAATTTTTAGTAAATTTTGGCCTCTTTCCTTTTTTCTTTGTTCATTTTGGGTACTTCGGTAGGTGGGGTTGGGCTAGGAAACCCAGGCGGATGGGCAGTTTGGTACCGGCCCCCCCCTGGGCGGGCAGTTATTTTGGTGGGGGGGGGGGGGGAGCAGTTAGGTAGGTGGCCAGGACGCGGGGGGCGGGGCAGTTGGGGTTTGGTGGCCGGCCCGGGGGGGGCATTTTGGTAGGTGGCGGACGGGCGTGTCGGGCCCAAAACGGCGGGATGCAGCCCAATTTTAAATTTTCAGTGAAGCCTCATGTTTTAAATTTTGTCTTTCCCGCCCGGGGGGGAGAGAGAGAGAGGAAGGGTGATGCTCCTGTCACAGCGCGCGTAAGAGTAAGAAATTTTTAATCCCCAAGTGAACGTCATTAGCGCAGCTGTGTTTGGGAAAGCCTTTAGCGGGGCCCCCTTTCCCTCAGCTGGGGGTGCGGGGGGCCCTCCCTAAGCTGCGCGGGGCCCCGTTGTCCCAAAAGCGCAGGCACCCCCTCACATCTTTAGGGGAAAAATCCATTACTGTGAAGCAAGGGGGGGGTACCCCCGATGGGGGGGGGGGGCCCCCCTTGCTTCACAAAAGGGCCCGGGGCCCCGTACACCGTATGGTTTGTACCCCTAACGGCGGCCTGGGGCTATAAAATGCACAAAAATTTTGTATGAAATTTTTCCTGGAGCCCTACCCTTTAACCCCTTTAAAGGGCTCTGTGTTGTACTTTTTGGGCACGAAAAAACACTGAAAAGGGTTTTGGGAGTGGGTCAAAGTGCAAAGGCCAGCCCCTTTTACCTATTACAGCTGAAAACCGGGCCTTTTGTTTGGTTGGGAGAACCTCAACCCGGGCCAGCTACTCTCTGGATGCCATGGTAAATGCAGCGCCGCTATTTTGTTGTTTAAGATTTTTTGAGGTGGCGCGTTAAAACGGGTTTCCCTTTCCCTTTTGCCCTGGCAGCCGGGGTTTAAATTTAAAAGGCTTCGGGACCTGTTTTTGATTGTATTTAAAATTTACCCCCTACTGTAGCAGCTTGTAATAGAAGATCAATGAAATAACTATGAGCTGTAATAAAGTATTGCAGTGCATAGCACAAGTGATCACATGGGTCATGTCCCCCCAAGGGGGGAAAAATTATGACTTTAAAAAAAAAAAAAATTAAAGATTTTTCCCAATTTAAAAAAAAACTTTAAAAATATAAAAGTTCAAAGAAAATTCACTTTGTCTTTTAAAAGTCGTTTTTAATAAATTTTTTTTTAATTTGGGCCAGGTTAATTTTGTAAAAAAAAATAAAAATTAAAATTCGTTCAAAATTTAAGATAATTTATTACTTAGGCCTGTTCACTGGGCTTATTTTGGGCGGTTTGGTCCCGTTTTTCCCGCCCCCTACTGGGGGGAAATTTCGGGACCAAACCCGCCCCAAATTTTTACGGAAATTCCCAAAACATTTCCTTAGAGAAATATGGATTAGGGCTCCTCCCCCCGCTCACCTTATTCCTTTGGGGGGAGAAAAGTGGACAGGGCCTTTTTATCCCGGCGGAATCGCGAAATCCGTCCCAAAATTTTCGGCGTGAAAAAACCCGTGTAAACCCAAAGCCTTACATTATTTTTTGTATACTCCTAGTTCCCAAACTCCCTTCAAAAAATTCTGCGAGTTGTTTTTTTCCCCTAATTTTATGCCACCCCACAAAGAATTTCTTTTTTTAAAACCCCTTCCCGACATTGGGGTTGCATACGCCATAGGGGGGGAAAGTGATTTCCCCGCAAAGGGGACGTATGCATACGCCCTGGGATCCCCGCGGGCTTGCGGGGACCCGCCCCGGCGTCGGGGCTTGGCCAGCGGTAAATTCCCGCGGCTTCTGCCCCATCCCCCTCGGCCGGGTAAAGCTCGGCCCCGCGGGGGGGGAAAAAAGGGCCCCATTCCCGCAGCCTGTCTTTGGCCGGGGATAATGATGCCGCAGGGGAGGGGGGTGAGCCCCCCTTCGCCTCGATCCGAAAAACCGGCGGGGCGGGCAAAAGATCCCGGGCTCCCCCGGGGTCCCCCTCCCCAGACTCCCCGGATGCTTTTCTAAATTTGCTTCGGGGGTCTGGTGACGTCACCATGCCCAAATGCATTGTGGGAAATGGTTTTCCTGTTGCCATGGGGGCCTATCCCACGCAGTAACGCTGTGCACAGACGCCTTTTTCAAACAGCAATTTAAATTGTTTTGGTTTTTCCCCCAGTGGGGTTTTTCATTTTTTTAAAACCCCTAAACGGGGGAAAATTAAAAAATGGGGAAAAATTTTAAAAAAAAAAGTAAAAACAAAAAAAAAAAAAAAAATTTAAAAACACATACACTCCCCCTTTTCCCCCTTTTTAAAACGCCAATCGCCCCAAAAAAAATCAAAAATAAATAAAGAAACCATATTTGGTATCGCCCCCGTGCGTAACGTTCCCCCCAATAAATCTTTCACTTTTAATTTAAACCCCGGTAGGGGTGAACGCCGTTAAAAAAAAAAAAAAAAAAACGTCAAAAGAATTGCGATTTTTGTGCATCCTCCCCAGTTTTTTTGGGAAATTAAAAGCGATAAAAAAACTCATTAAATGCCAAAAGTTGTACCAAAAAAACGTCAGTTAATCCCGCAAAAAAAAAGTTCTTACAGTTTGTATACGGAAAAAAAAAAAAAGTTAGGGCTTCAAAAGCCGGGGGGGTTGCATAATTTAATTTAAAACACAATAAAAACACTTTTTTTTTTTTTTTTTAAAAGTGTTTAAAAAATTAAAAAAAACTATTAAATAGGGTTTCCCCGGGTAATAGTATGGGACCCTGAGAGAAAAGAAAAGGGTTTTGGTTTTACTCACGGTGAGTGCTTGAAAAAATAAAAATAAAAAAAAACTACTGGGGATTGAAAGTTTTTTCTTCCCCCTCCCTTCCCAAAAAAAACGGTTTTTAAAACTGTTTAAAATTTGGGTTTCCCCCAAAAAAAATGTTTCCAAAAAAAAACGTCAACTCACCCCGAAAAAAAACAACCCCCCCTAAAACAGCCCCTTTACACGAAAAAAAAAAATAGTTATGGCTCCCCGACTATGGGTTTGCAAAAAACGTTTTTTTCCCATTTTGAATAAAAAGGGGTTTTTTTTTGAAAAATCTTTTAAAACATAAAAAAAATAAAAAATTGGGTATCGCTTTTAATGCCCCCGGCCCTTTTGAGTATTATAGATGTCGAAAAAAATGCATGGTGCCCGCTTTTAAAAATAAAAAAATAAAAAACACTCCCGGGTTTTTGCTGTATTTTGTTCAAAATGCCCAAAAAAACCCTTTTAATAAAAAGTGATCAAAAGGGGGCAAAAGCCCCCCTTAAAGGTACAAATTTAAAAACGTCAACTCATCCCAAAAACCAAAAAAAAAAAAAAGGGCCCCCATAACCCGCTCCGTATACAGAAAACTGAAAACTTTTATGGCTATCAGAACGGGGAAAACATTAAAAGAAATTTTTTTATAGCCCTTATTTTATTGGGGGAAAAGTAATAAAACTTTAAAAAAAATATATTTAACTATATCATTGAATTGTACCGACCCCCATATTTAAAAGTTACCCTATCTTTTTAACTGCACGGCGAACGGGGTTAAAATTTTGAACCCCAAAAAAAAATTTGGGGGAAAACTGCTTTTTCCCCTTTTTTTTCATAGCCCAATGCAAAAAAAAAAATTTGGAACCCTTTTGTGCCCCCAAAAATTGCAAAAATTTCCCCCTAGATGAGTTTCTATGGGCGTGCTGAACCCAAAAATTTGGGTGACTTCTGGAAGTTTACTTGTTCTGGAATTTTGGGGGCTTTGAAAATGCAAACAGGGGCCCCCCCAAAAATCTGCTTTCCCAAAAATCCAAGTAACACTCCCCCCCTTAAAACCCCCCCTCCCAAGGCGCCCAAAACAGCTTTTTTCCCCCCCTTGTGGGGTATTGCTGAATTTGGGGAAGGAAATTGCGTAAAAAGGTTTTTGGGTGTTTTTTTTCCGGGATGCCTTGTAAAAATTAAAAATTTTAAACCCAAAAATTGCGTTTTTTGGGGAAAAAAAATTTTTTTTTTTAATTTTCACGGGCCCCAAACCCCAAAAATTTTTTTTGGTGACACTTTTTGGGGGTCGATATGCTCACTCCCCCCTAGATATTTTTCCTTAAAGGGGGTTTGTATTTTCCCAATTTTTTTTATTGGGTATTTTTAGGGGGTTTTTTAATTTTTTTGCCCCTTTGGGGGTTTGCCCGCAAACTAAAAGGGCCCCCTAAAAAAAAATGTAAGGGAAAATTGAAAACCCAGATTTTTTTCCCAAGAAAAGGTGATCCTCCTATTCTGGGGCTTGGGGTTTGACCCCAAAATAATGCATAGGGCCACATATGGGATTTCTCTGAAAACGGCAGAATTGGGGAACCAATTTAAATTTTTTTTTCCCCTTTGATCACATTTCCCGGGTATTCTTTTGAATAAGGAAAAAATTTTGAAATCTTCTTAAAAAAATTTTAAATTTTTTAAAAATTTCCCTTTTTCCACTTTGTTTTTTTTCCCTGTAAAAACTCAAAATGGGTTTTAAAAAACTTCCTAAATGCGGTTTTAAATATTTTAAAGGGGGTGTAGTTTTTAGATGAGGTCATTTAGGGGGGTTATTTTAACTTTACAGGTCAACCCAAATTTTCACGTTAGAAGGGATGGTCCCAAAAAAAAGGGTGTCTTGCAAAAATTTTTTTGAAAATTTGAAAAAATTTCTACTAAATTTCTAAGCCCCCCAATGTCGGTTTAAAAAAAAAAAAAAGGGCTTTTAAAAAAAATTTGGCCCAAAAAACAGAAAACATTATGGTTTGATGGTTTGTTATAAACTTTTTTTAGTGGAATTAAAATATCTGCCTTTTCATGAGAAAATTTTGAAATTTAAAAAATTTGGGAAATTTTTTTAAATTTTTCCACGATTTTTTTTTATATTTTTCACAAATAAACAAGTTTTTTGGGCCAAAAAATTTTTACTATCTTAAAGTATAATGGGTCACGGGAAAAAAACAATCTTGAACCCCGGATAGGTTTAAGTATCAAAAAGTTATTCCCCCACTTTAAAATGGGCACATGACGATTTTAAAAATGGGGCCTGTCAGAGAGGCCCCAAAAAATGGCTCGGCGGGGGGGAAAGGGGGGGAAAGGGGTTGTCTTAATACAAAGGGTTGGGTTTTTTATGTTTAAAAATCTTGCAAAAAAACAAGGCCCCTTTGGGAATATTTTGGGGGCCTTTAAAAAGTGTCCTACCCAATTCTGAGATATTTCCCCCCTTGTTTGGGCTGCAATTTAGCTCCTCAGGTTTTCTATAGCTTCAGGGCTGTTCAATCTCTCCGTTTTTCTTGGCCAGCACTGGTTGCTTAAACTTTCAGTTTTGGAAATTTCCTGCAGCCTGTGGAAAAACCCGTAAACCGCCCGAATTCAAAGTGAAAAAAAACGGACTGTGGAAGATTGGGAAACAAAAGTAGTGAGACAACCCCTTTAAAAGAGTTTACAGATTTCTTCAGGTAACAGCGCCACCCCTTTTTCCCAAAGGGTTTTTTTCTGGGATTGCAACCCCGCCCCTGCTGAATGATTTTAGTGAGCTGCAATGCCCAAGCCCCAAATTTATAAAAAAAAAGTCTAAAAAAGTTTAACTTTGGGTTTTCCCCCAGCAACCCAATTCAGAGTGTAGATTTTATTTTTCCAGAGCAGTTTAACCCCTTACCAACAAGAGGGGGGGATGGGCACGTCCCAAAAATTGGTAAATTTTCAGCTGACACCTGTCACTTTAAACAGGGTGGGGACAGCTTCGCCAAGGGGGGGGGCGCCTAAATGAATGAGGAATGGTTTCACAAAATGGTGTACAATTGATCGCACCCCCTCAAGTCGTCACATTCCCTAGGGGCTACGTGTGCAAGTGAAACATTTTTTTAAAAGTGTAAAAAAAAAAAATCTGAAAAATATTTAAAGTTCAAACCACTCCCCTTTTACCATTTTGAGTAAAAAAGTTACCCTTTAAATGGGATCAAAATGTCTGTAAAAGTCCAGTTTATTAAAATATAATATTTTTTTTTCTTGTATGTGAACAACCCAAATGCCAAAAATTTCTTTTTTTTTGGTAAAATTTTTGTCCCCCCTGAATTGGGGAAGGGGGAAAAATAAAAAGTCACAGATATTCCAAAATGATAGCAATAAAAACTAGACTTCAGCCCGCAAAAAATGTGCCCTCGCTCAGATCCATAGATGAAAAAACGAAAAGTTATTGGTCGCAGAAATTAGAGCTGGAGCTCATATGTAAAAATAAAGAATGTACTAAAACATAACAAAAACACCACATACGTGGTATCACCAGAATCGTACGGACCCGCAGAATCCAGCTAACACGTCAATTATACTGAACAGTGAACGCCAGAAAAACAAAACACGGCAAACACGGCACAATTAAGTTTTTTTTCACCCCATATAGAATTTTTTAGGGGATTTTCCAAGGTCATTACAATGTATGGTCAGTGGCACTATTAAAAAGTACAATTTTTCCCACAAAAAATAAGCCCTCATATGGTTATGTAGATGGAAAAATAAAACGTTGTGGCCCTTGGAAGGCGGGATGGAAATATCAGATGCGACATAAACAATGTAAAAATTCCAGCAGTTTGTAAAAGAGTTGTACAGGTTTCTTCAAGAAACAGTGCCACCCGGTCCACAGCCTGTGTCTGGTATTGCAGATCAGTTCTATTAAAGCAAATTGGGCAATACTAAACACACAGGACCTTATTTATCAAAACTGTCTACAGAAAGACTATCTTTGTTGCCCATAGCAACCAATCAGAGCTCAGCTTTTATTTTTACAGAGCAGTAAAAGAAATTAAAGCTGTGTTTTGATTGGTTGCTATGAGTTCTGATTTGTTACTATGGGCAACAAGGACAGTCTTACTGCTAGACAGTTTTATAAATGGGCCTATGGGCCTCATTTATGAAAACAGTCCAACGGTAAGACTGTCCTTGTTGCCCATAGCAACCAATCAGAGCTCATAGCAACCAATCAGAGCCCATAGCAACCAATCAGAGCGCATAGCAACCAATTAGAGCCGATAGCAAACAACCAGAATGCATAGCAACCAATGAGAGCTCAGCTTTCATTTCTTATACTGCTCTGAGAATATGAACAATGAGCTCTGGTTGGTTGCTATGAGTCTGATTGGTTGCTATGAGCTCTGATTGGTTGCTAAGGGCAACAAAGACAGTTTTACTGCTAAAAAGTTTTCATAAATGAGGCCCAAAGCCTACAAGCTTTGTCTGGTTGATTTAAGGCAGGTTGTATGGGCCTCATTTATTGTCTAACAGAAAGACTGTCCTTGTTGCCCCTAGCTACCAATCAGCATTCATAGCAACCAATAACAGCACACAGTAACCAATCAGAGCCCATTGCAACCAATCAAAGCCCATAGCAACCAATCAGAGCTCACAGCAACCAATCAGAGCTCATAGAGGCCAATCAGAGCTCAGCTTTTATTTGTCCAGTAAAAGAAATGAAAGCTGGTCTCTGATTGGTTGCTATGGGCTCTGATTGGTTGCTATGGGTGACACAAACAGTCTTACTGTTAGACAGCTTTGATAAATGAGGCCCGATCTGTGTGGGCTGTGACACTGTTTTTGGAAGAAGGCATCCTGTACAACCACTCTGTTATAAGAAGCCGAAAAGTTTCACCATTTACCATCTTAACATTGAAAAACACCCCTCCCTCCCCGACCACACACCCCCAGCGACAAACTTACCTCTAATTTACGCCGCACACGAAATCTTCTTTTCACCCTGATACATCTCCTCGTTCGCCCGAGATGGTGCCTCACACTGTTACCTTCCTAATTCCTCCGATACATTTTGTAAATCTTTTCCCCTTTTAACAATAGTGAGAAACAAATGGTCGACCATAACAACAGCATCGCCTCTCCAACAAAAGCTCACAATTATTACAATTATACCATTCTTGATTAGTCTCCCATGCACGGCATTTCAATGTAATTGATGTTGTAGGTTGAAACATTGGACAGCAAATATTCTCGCCTGTCCCTTTCCTCTTTTGTTTCAGACCCTGATTTGCATTTTCTATGCTTTTAGTAATGAAGACTTAGCACTCTTCCTCCATTAAAAAAAAAAAGAGAGCGAGAGGGAGAGAGAGAGGAGACACACACACAATAATTTGAAACTCGGCACTTGTTTAAGGATTCTGACCCTCAAAAATACCACTTTGCTTCACACATTAGCTGCTTACAAAGACGGAAGCTAATGTATCATCTAATTGGGCGAACCACTGCATCTGATTTCTCTCAATCAGACTATTAGCGTCGTAATTACCCATCTGCCTCATGTGGAAAAAAACGGCAAGACGTACACCCAGCTAATAACATTCTCAAGAGCTCTCTAACACAATGAGATAAGCATGATGTTGTGGGACTCGATCCCTAACCATTTCGGTGCCAAGATGTGAACACAATGCACAAGATTTTTGCCAATCTTTTGCCAGTGAATGCTAATGAGTTTCAATTTTTTTTTCCTTCCTCCGCTGGGCATAGTTAGCTCTGCCAGTCAAAAAAAAAAAAATAAATGCGAGCAGGCATCTTAGCATGGAGAGGTTTAGCAAGGCGTTTATCAAAGCATAACATGATTTGTCGTGGCTCTTAGCTTTGGTGTTTCTTACTTTTGGGGTATTTTTTGACATAAGAGAATTAAGTGGAAGGTTTGGAAGGCTAAATGGGTGCAATGAGATGTAGCAGAGCTGAATAGTGTTTTTTTTTTCCAGGATTTGCTGCTTTTGTCTAAAAAGAGCGCCACACTTGTCCACTGGTTGTATGTGGTATTGCAGCTCTGCTCTGGGGCTGAGCTGTAGATAGGTGTGGCGTATATGAAACAAAAAAGCAGCTATTAGATCCATGCAAATTGATCACTTTTTACACTGATTTGATCGAACTTCTACAAAAATTTAGGTCCGTAACCTGAATTCTTTTTCTCAGTCCCTAACTCTAACCATGGCTATAACCCTAAGTTGAAGTTAGGGTTTTTAGGCCTTTTTAGTGTTAAAGGGGTTGTCTCACTACAGTGATTGCTTTTTATGTTAAAGATCTTGCAAAAACAAGTCACTTTGCAATATATGTCCATTAACAGTTTCCTACCTATTCTGAGATATCGCCTCTTGTATGGGCTGCAACAGCTCCTCAGGTCGCTATAGCTACAGACCTGTTTACTCTCTCGTGATAGGTTGCCAGCACTGGTTGCTATAGCAACAGACCTGTTTACTCTCTCGTGATAGGTTGCCAGCACTGGTTGCTATAGCTATAGACCTGTTCAATCTCTCCTGATAGGCTGCCAGCACTTGTTGCTATAGCTACAGACCTGGCTTCTCCTGCAGCCTAGCAGAAGTCAGCAAACACGCCCCTGAATTCAAAATGAAACCAATAAAATAGGATTGAGGCGAGATGAATTGATGTAGTGAGACAACCCCTTTAACTTACCTCTACATTGCGCTCCCAGGTCCACCGATGCCGTTTGCCACGATAAAGGGCGACATGTATAATTTTTGGCGCTCAGATGCCATTATTTTGCACGTATTAGTAGCGTAGAATGCACCTGAATCTATGAACCTGTTCTACTGTGGGTCATAGATTTAGCACTTTCTAGCTACAAAGCCCCAATTCAGGCTCAGGTAAACCACTTTTAAAATGGTCTGCCTGTTCTAGCAGTAATGCACCTGGTTTTGCTGTACTAAAGCTATAAATGTGTAGAATCGTACGTGGATAGTGCGAAACACCTCCAGCACGCCCCCGATCTCAGGCGCATTATAAAGTGCCGCGGACGCTTTATAATGCGCCTAATTTTGGAGTGCATCAGGTTAAGAATAGAGCGAACGGGGCTGCGCCAGTTTTCGGGCTGAAAAGACACCAAACTTCTGCCGCAGCCCCGTTCATACATGTCAACGTAACTCGAAATGCGTCAGCTTTTGTACCTGCCATTATTGTCTCCACGTTTTGGATTTGTGTCATTTCCTAATAAAGAAACTTGGATTTTCATTCGTCCGGGATTGCTGGTATATTCGATACTTACTACAGTGCAACCTGGACTATCGGAAGTGGTGAACTGGCTAATCTGTTGTTTGCTACCACCGATGCCATTACTCAGATGTCACTTCTGGTTTAATATGTCATAGGGCTGGAAGTGACATCAAAATAGAAGTTATGTCAGAGCAACTCTGGCCCCGGAAATGCCTCAAAGAAGTAAGTTAGCCCCATGGCCAAGCTATAGGGCGGTGCAGAGGTAACAGTCGCTACCAGGCCCAAGAGCCTGAGGGGGCCCAAAGGACCCTCAGTCACATACGACTACACCAGTATTATCAATGTCACATGGTAGCCAGGGCCCCTTTTTTCAGGTTCTGCATCGGGGCCACAGAGCTTTAAGTTACTCCCCTGGTTAGCCCTAAATAGACCTAATCACAACCCCAACTTAGGGTCATGACTACGATTAGAGATGATTTTTATGCCAAAATTTGATTCAGGCGAACCTGAATCTAAATACTTGGATTTGGATCCAATTTATCCTTAATCAAAGTGCAACACTAGCAGCCATGTTCTTCTGATACTGGAGGATCCTTTTAACATTTTATAGGGTTTGTATGGCAGGATACATTTTTTAACTGAGTTTAGGGATCTTATATAAAACAATGTATGGTGGTTGGCATATTTTGAAACAGAGGGTGCTCTGTGTGTTGAAACTTATCCCCCTGTAATATGGAATGCATTGGAGCATACCCCTTTTTTCTTGTGAATTTGGATAAAAATCAGATGCAAACAGGAATACATTATGGGCCTATATTATTTTATGAGTGATGTATTATGAACCTATAACATGTGGCATTTTACGTAAAGCCTTACTTGTTGCCCTATAGAAAAGCACATTAGGATTCTACAGTTTGACTTACTCAAAAGAGGCTCTTAATGTTCTGTTGAAACTCCCAATAGACTCCGTACCTTGACGTATGTGTACATACCGTGTTTCCCTGAAAATAAGACCTAGTGCAATTTTTTTCAAGCTTAGCAATATAAGGCCTCTCCTGAAAATAAGACATAGCGGAAGTCATTGCTGCAGCTCCCCCCACATCATACATTAGTGTTAACAGATCATTTAGATAGGTCTTACCTTGTGTGGGAGGCTACCTGAACAAGAGGTGCTCATTTAAGGAAAGTGCTATTACTAGAAATGGAAAACTGGCGTCAATGATTCTAAAAGAAATGGAGTCACAAGAAATTCACCATGAAATTCAGGGTTTGGAGAGTGACGCTTATGTTCCTGAAGATGATGACATGGTAAATGTACCATAGATTGTTGTACATGGAAATAGAGTCATAAGACAAACCACGTATCCTTTTAAATATGAGGGAAAAGGAAGAAACCCCCCAAGATACAATTGCCCGGCATTAAACAATCATAATACTCAAACTACCAAAGAGACAACAATACCGTCAGGCAAAGATACTAAAACATAACCTTTATTAATATGTAAGAAAAAAGGTCCTGAGAAGACCCTAGTAAACCCTACACACTAACTACCTACAAATCAGTGGGCAACCCGCCCCAAAAAGGGCGACCCCACACCGGAACCTAAAACTCACCAACCCTAGGCAACCGTACCAATAAAGAGACAGATATGAGAAAATAGCTGTCTAAGAAACCACAACAACAAGTGTAAATCAAAGTGGTAGTACCAGGATAATGATGTAAAGACCACCACAATAGATAGATAAACAATCACTGGAGGTTTACATCAAAAAACATATACACTATGCCAACTGAGTTCCACTCAATTCTGTTCCCAACTGAGTTCCACTCAATTCTGTTCTGGAAATAGAGTCATAACAAATTCTTGATGGAACTCAGAGTTTGGCTGGCTATGCATATGTTTGTGATGACACGACCACAGTATATTAATAAATGTTGATTTTTTTTTTTTGTTCAACTCACTTTGTTGCCCATAGAAACTAATCAGAGCGCCCCTCTCATTTTTCCAGAGCACTATATGAAATGAGAGGGGCGCTCTGATTGGTCGCTATGAGCTCTGATTGGTAGCTATGGGCTCTGATTGGTTGCTATGGGTTCTGATTGGTTTCTAAGGGTAACAAAGTGAATTTTAGACCTAGACAGTTTTCATACATGTGGCCCTAAATGCGAATTCTTGTTCATGGAAAAATAAGATATCCCCTGAAAATAAGAACTATGGCGTCTTTAGGCACAAAAATGAATATAAGACCGTCTTATTTTTGTGGAATCAGGGTAGCGTGTGAAACATTTCAAAGCGGCACTCCATGTCACAATTAATTTCACGTTGGATGTCTACCACTGTGCAAGACTTCTTACTTCGGGGAATGTTCAAAGTAAAAGTCTATCAGAACAAGTCTTTTGGTGTCAGATCTGGCAACTGTGGTGGCCAGAGCCCCTTTCTAATGAGCTTTTTGCTGAGAAATGACTCAATTACCACAATGCTCTTTGCTGATGTGTGATATGTTACTTGTGTCCACGAATTTGTGACACAATGGTTCACACCAGTGAAGACATTCTGTTTAACAATGTACACCACCATCCTTTAAGGGGTTTTGCCACAAAGTGAGTTCCTTACCTCTTATCTGCTCAGGAGAGAAGATAAAAAAAGCATGCAGCGAATGGCTGCAGGGGTGAGAGGGAGGGGGGTGTGCAGAGAGCAAGGAAGAAGGGAGCGTCTGCAATGTTTACTCAAAAAATTACATTACAACCAGTGGATTCTCTATACAGCAGACAGCCTCATACACTGCACATTCTCCCCAGCCCCTTGCAAGCTCCTTCATGTTCCCCGTCATCAGATAAGAAGTGCAAACATGCAAGCCCAGCCAGATCAGCTCCTGTCAGTGTCCTGCTCGTGTCTAATGTAAACTTTCAGGAAACTAAGGGGGACTGAGTTATGCTGTAGCTCTCACAGGCTTCACTTTTTGTAATCACATATATTTAGAAAAGTGATTAAATACTCACTTTGGAGGATCCCACGTCAACATTACATCATGGCAAAACCCCTGTAACACCGTACACCACCATCCTGATGAAAAATATACTGAGTGAAGGAGTATGGAGCACTTGAAAGTCGCAGATGGAGGTTATACATCACAACAGCTGTCCGGTGCCTATCTCATCATTTGAACGTAGGGGCATCTGAGCTTGTCGAAGCTTCATATACTGAGGAGCACATTGCCTGTTGTTTTGTTCAGATTGTTTCTCCCTAGCGAGAGTAATTTCAAAATATTTGGGGCCTCTTTCGAGTGAATCTCACTGGACTCTTACGATAATTTTAGGTAGTGTTGAGCGATAAGTAAAAAGTTCTAGTTTGATTAGAACCTCGAACTTTTGTGAGTTCAGTTTGAAGTTCTATTCAAACTCGAACTTTGAACCCCAATAAAGTCTATGGACGAAGATGTTGTGGTAAATTTTTATACCTATTCAGGTGAGGAGAAGCTGGAATTACCATCCATAACAGTAAACTGGATACGTGGAACAACTTGAAAAAAATTTGGTTCTAAGAGTGACAGAAAAAAATTGAGAGGCTAAAATACCTCATTCCTTTCAATGGCTAACTGAAAAGATGAGGACAGCTTTGACACATAGGAAATTTGGAAACGGTGTGTTATACAGTTACTGAACCCCCAAAACTGCAAAAACGTAACTTTTGGGCAGTTCGGTTCGAGTTCTAAAAATGCGAGAAGTTCTACTAGAACTTAACTTTTCTAGAACAGTTCCATCAACACTAATTTTAGGCCTTATGCACATCCACATGTTAGAATACCATAAAACCTCCAAATTTAACATAACCATGATGCAGTGCCCATAGACTTCTAAAGGGCCCCACTGTACATTCTTGACATCTGTAACAATGGGAGGTGGATTCTCTGGAGCACTGCAAGCGATGGTTTAAACCATGTAAGGGAGCGGAGTCTAAGTAGCCTCCCGGTTTTCACCAGAGCCCTCCGCAAATCAGGTTGAACGACTGCGGTGGGAGACTACCAGGTCGCTGCCCCTGACATGACTTGCTTGCGGTGGCAGCCAGGGTGCAGCGTGGTACAAAATCGACAAGTGAGGACGTGGTCGGAACAGGCAGAAGGGTCAGGACAGGCGGCAGGCAACATGGCCAGGAAACAATAGCAAGAAGGTCTGGTCTACGGAAGATCAAAGTAATGCAACTTTCTAACTCCAAGGAAAACACACCAATTATCTGGCAACGATTAAAGGAGGAGGTGGACAAATATAGGTTCAGTGCCCGGTAATTAGCCAATCACCAGAACGCTGGCCCTTTAAGACTCACAGAAAGGAGGTAGGCGCTTACCAGTACACTGGAGAAGAACGGAGAGACGCAGGAGTGGGGAGGGGTAAGTAAGGCGCACCTGGGACCGGAGAGATATGAGCGCATCTGCAGCCTGGTGTGGGAGCTGCAGCATGCTCCGTGACAGTACCTACCTCTCTTATGTCTCCCCCTCTTTTTGCCCTGATAAAATTTACAGAGGAGATTAGGAGAAAGATTAGGTTCTGGCTCCCAAGAATGGTCCTCGGGCCTGAACCCCTTCCAATTGATGTGAAAGTATCACTTTCCCCTCTCCATCTTTTCAGCAAGGACCTCTTTCACCTCATAGAGATCATTGGAATTGCCCTTTAGGAAATGGACACACAGTATTTCGGGAGAAGCAATTGAGGACTAAAGGCTTGAGAAGCAAGAAATGGAAGGAGTTTGGGATGCGCATGACTGGAGGCAGATGGAGCTTGTAAGTCACCGGATTGAAGCGTTTGATGGCTTCAAATGGTCCCAGGAATCTTGGGCGCAGCTTGACGCTGGGAATCTTTAGCCAGAGGTATGTGGCCTAGCTCCAGATTTTATCTGCTGGATTAAAGGTCGGAGAAGGTCCACCTGGTACTTAGCACAAGAGGAAGCAAGTTGAAGGGCCTGCTGCGTATCTTGCCAGATAGAGGTGATGTCATGAACTTGGGCATCCACCGCGGGGACATCGGACGAGACAGACAGAGGAAGAGGCGGATGAGTATGTTGCCCATAAACGTAACATAATGTAGAATGGGGAAGCATCAGCAGATTCAGAATCCAGTTGATTGTAGGAGACTTCCATCCAGGGAAGATCAGCCCAATTTTTATGATGGGCAGAGAGAAAATGATGCAGGTAGCTCCCTGGGACCTGATTAACTCTTCCAAGTTGCCCATTTGTTTGAGAGTGGTATGCAGAAGAACAATCCAGTTTGATTTGAAGACGGTTACAAATAGCATGCCAGAATCTAGACACAAATTGAACCCCTCAGTCAGAGACAATGTATAAGGAAGTCCATGTAAATGAAAGTTGAGGAGCAGAGGATAGTCCAAGCAGAGGCATGAAGTGAGATGTTTTGAAGAAATGGTCAGTAACCACCCAAGTGACTGTGTTGTTAGAAAAGGGTGGTAAGTCTGTAATGACATCCATGGTGATGTGAATCCAGGGTCGTTCAGGAATGGGCTAGTGTTAAAGTAGGCTGGCAGGTTTAAGCCAAGGATTCTTTTTGCGGGCACGTGGCACAAGAAAGATCAAAGTTTTTGACGTCTTGGACAAGATTAGGACACTAATAATAATATATAAGAGATAAGGATTTTCAGATTCCAGGATGACTGCCCAGCATAGAAGAGTGTCCCCATTTTAAGATTCTTAAGCACAAGGCAAGACGTACGTAAGTTTTGCCAGTGGAAAACGCTGGAGGTCAATGGGAGCCGCAGAAACCAGGCGTTCAGGAGGAATGACTTGCTGAGGAGCGGAGTCAAGGCCTTGGTATTCTTGTCTGCCGATCTGAAGTGTAACAAGAAGTTAAAACGAGAGAAAAAAGAGACCATCTAGCTTGCCGTGGGTTCAAGTACTGTGCTGTCTGTAGATAATTTAATGCCTAGAAACTCGCACTCCCCAATATTATAATTTTTCTCAGCATGGAAGAACCTCTTGGAAAAATAACTGCAGGTGATGTTTTTGCTCTTGGGAGACTTTTGTGTAAGAAATGCTCTGGCCCCCACGGATGAGGCAGTTTTGTGTTGAAAGCAGTGCTCTTGCTGTCTCTTGGAGAAATGTTTGTCAATTCTGCTGGCTAAACAAATAAGCTCTTCCAGGGAAGAAGGAAGATCTCTGCTGGCCAGCTCAATTTTAATGATCCCAGCGAAACCTTGCCAGAAAGTAGTAATAAGGGCCTCGTTGTTCCACTCGAGTTCTGAGGAGAGCGTGCGGAATTGCACCACGCATTGTCCCACCGTAGAGTCACCCTGACATAGGCAGAGCAGAGTAGTTGCAGCAGAAAACGCATTTCTTGGTTCCTCAAAGATCCTGCGGAATGCCTGTAAGAACACCTGAATGGTCGCTGTCACGGGATTCCCCTGGAGGGGAGTAGCCCAGGCCAAGGCTTTGCCGGACAGGAGGCTCGCGACAAATGCCACTAATGCTTGCTCAGAAGGGAACTGGTAGGTCATCATCTCCATGTGGATGGAGCATTGACTGATGAAGCCCCGGGATGTCTTCGGGTTCCCATCATAGCGTGGCGGGAAGGACATGTGCAACGTGGGTCCAGCTGGTGTAACAGGGACCATCGTAGACGGACTTGCCACAGATGGAGATGCAGGCATGGATGCAGGCAGACGTGCAGCAAGGTTCTGTGTCATAGTAACCTGTTGGTTGATACGCTGGCTTTGTTAGGCCATAGTAGTCGTGACATTCCAGATATCAGGCAGAGGCACCCTAGCGGAATTCATGGCCAAGTCATACTGTCACAACGGGAGGGGGTTCTTTTGACCAACACAACCGATGGTGTAAGCTATATCAGGGAGAGTATTTTAAGTAGCCACCCAATACTCACCAGAGCCCGCCGCAAGGCAGGTTGGATTTCTACAGCTGGAGACTACCAGGTTGCGACTTGCTTGCGGTGACAGCTGGGGTGCAGCGTGGTACAGTATCGGCAAACGACGTGGTTGGGGACAGGCAGAAAGGTCAGGGCAGGTGGCAGGCAACATGATCAGGAAACAATAGCAAGAAGGTCTGGTTCACGGAAAATCAAGGTAACACAACTCTCTTGAAGAAGAAGCAGGTAGGCGGGTGTCGGCACACAGGAGGAGATTGGAGAGATTCAGGAGCGGGGCAGGATGAGTAAGAAGTGCCTGGGACCAGGGAGTTACGAGCGCATCTGCAGCCCGGTGTGTGGGCCACGGTGCGCTTCTTGACCCCATCTTCCATCAGACATTATGTCATGGAAATATTGCTACTTGGGGGCTTAAAGAGATTGCACAGTAGCACATATAATGCTTATGACTAGATTTATTTATTATATTCATTTATATAGTGCTGTCATATTCCATGGCACTTTACAGAGATGGCCATTGTTCCCTGTCTCCATTGGGCATCACAATCTAAATTCCACAATAAACTACAGGGGAGGAAACCTCATAAACACAGGAAGAACATACAAATTTCATATCGTCCTTCGTCAGATTTGAACCCAGAGCTCCAAGATAACAATGCTGACCACGGAGTCACCACCATGCTGTTATTGTATTGAATACGATTTTATAAATGTACATTTACATAGTGCAACATTTTGCATTTCTGTGCAATAATTTCCTCAAGGAGAAATTACAACAGCTCAAACTCTGCAAATGTAGCAGTAGGGATGGTTTCCAGTAAGTTGCTAAGATTACATGGTCATACATTTAGAGGTTCCAGCATACCAGTTGTGTTCACTCCAGCAAGATGTCATTTGATCTTCTAAAGATTTGTCATAAAAGTTATTTTTCCCTCTGTCACAGATATTGTGCAGGGAATAATAGAAAACTAATTTCAGGTGGCCATACGTGAAGTAATATGGTCCTCACGTGCGGTATAGAAAAAAATTTGGGTGGGAATACTAGGAGCTTCCCATTCATTCGCCTAGAACCTTTAAAGTAAGAATAATGTAATTAGTTTTGTGCTTTGGATTTGGGTTAAACCCCAAATATAGCATACTGGAACATCATCATACCTGCAATAAACCAGCAGCCTACCAGTTAATTGGCCAACCAAGGTATATCATTTATTAGATATTGGCATGATTCCTCAGTGAAGTGTCCAATACACCCCCCCATCTAATGAATAATGCACCTCATTTTGCCCTATGACCACCAGAGAGTTAATTTATTGTGGATATAATGACGTTCCATCACATTTTGGTTTGGGTTGAACCAGAATTAAAACACGTATGTAGGCAATTTAGAGCTGATCAAGAGACAAAGGAGGGAAATTCATTTAGATCAACATCTTATATGTCAGTGCACGGTGCGCAGAAGTAAGGTGTGCCAAATTTGTGTGCATGTTTCTTAATAAATTTGGTGGATTTTGAGCTGCCTGTGCTTCAAACATTGAAATCCATACCAGCTGTGAGCTGGAGTAGATTTCTCTATTAAATTGCGGCACATTTTTACATAAATAATAGTGAAAATATTGGGTTAGGAATGGTGACAAAAATGTTTTTCCACCATAATAGTGCCTAAAACCTTTAAGGAAATTACCCTCATAAAACCCTCATAAAACCTTTGATGTGAGTTTGACAGCTGTGCATTGACAACAATGCAGAGAACATTTAAGGCGACATGTATGATTGTTTGCCTTTAAACATCAATTATCATGTGCATTTTAATAGTGTAGAATGCGCCTGATTTATGAACCCGCTCTACTGCGGGCCATAAATCAGGCGAATTCTAGTGCTTAGACGACATTTCTGGCTCAGGTAAACCACTTTGAAAGTGGTTTACCTGTTCCAGCAGCAATGCACCTAGAATTGCCATACTGAAGCTACAGTTCTAGTGCGCTATACCTCCCACACGCCTACCACCCCCCCGAAATCAGGTGCATTACAAAGTGCCTCAGTTGCTCTGTAATGCGCCTGATACTGGCGTACGGGTGATGTAAAAATATAGCGCATGGGGCTAGTTTTTGGGCTGAAAAGACACCAGACTTCTGGCGCAGCCCCGTTCATACATGTCGCCCTTAGAGTTGATTTTGCACATGGGACTAATTCTCGAAAGTTATGGTTACCCAAGAGTGCTCTCACTTACAGGAAAGAAAAAGAAAAAAAATGGTGGCATATTAGCCAGTTGAAAAATTTGTATTGCTGTCATGGTAAACACATCAAGGTTGAAATTGATGGGTTTCCAAGATGACCTTTACTTGTGTCCAGTTTCCAGGACAGGATTCTGAGACTGACATTGAAAGATATAACTTGAGCCTCATGGCCCCAGTGCAAAATCTGTAACAAGCCTCCACTAGCCATGCCCCATTTTTTCTTATTTGGCAGAAGGGACTTATGATCCTCGAGGTCACCAGAGCACAGATTCAACTGCTTCTTTGGCACTCCCTTATAACTAAGTTCCTGTAGCCATTAATTTTAGAAAGGTGGTGGCGCTTTTGCAGGTACCTTTTTCCTCTTCTCTCTGACAGGTTGTCCCACTGCCTGTCCTCCACCAAAGTTACTCCTATGGCTCTACATCCCTCTCAATTTTGTATCTCTTCTTATAAATGGCTCTTCCACACACCTAGATGGACATGGTTTACAGACTCTATGTTGGGATCTGTATCTTTGTTCTGTAGCTCTTTGAAATCTTTTGAGTCTTATAAAAATGTATTATCTTTGTTCTTGTATAAATATATCCATCTATTGTCCGACATCAAACATCATCTCGATATGTGCTTCACACGAAAGAGGGAAAAAAAAGCGCACAAACCGTAATTAGACACCTAATGGATGTCTCATCAAATGAAATACGTACTTTGAGCACAGAATTCAAATCTTGCAATAATCTTAGATAAAATGATTCAGTTATGCTTTGGTTTGCAAATTAGCTCATGATTAAGAGTCTCTTCAGCCAGCTTCCATTGTTAATGTAGGTCTGTTCTCCCAATACAGCCCTGACCTGTACCTACTTACAGCTCAAGTACAAAGCTCAAGAGCAACGAGGGAACAATTACTATGAAGTGAAGTACTTACAGATTTATAGCAAAATCAATGAACTTTTCAAGTGATTTGGATCATATTTTGCAGATGTTTTGTTTACCGCATCGGTGTGTGATGTTTGATTTTGTATTTTTGTGTCGGTGCGGGGTACTTCACAGGATTCTTCTCTTTTTTTGTTAAATTAAACCACATATGTGATTATAAATACAGCAAAATTAAAATTAAAAGGGAGGATTGTGGTTGAGGGACATTTAATGAAAATCATTATTTCCAGGGTTGAGGCGGCCCACTAGAAGAACTTCTAGTACAACACAGGCTCTGAATCAATAATGGTCCTCCAAGGTCCAGCAAAACACAACCCCCTTTAGATGTGACTTTAGAGCTAAACACTTAGCACAAAGCCTATTTCTTATGGAAGATCATCTGGTACATCCCAGGCTCTCAGTCAGCAATGGTCCTCAGAGGTCCAGCAGAACAAAACCCCCTTTAGATATGACTTTAGAGCTAATCACTTAGCACAAAGCCTATTTCTTATGGAAGATCATCTGGTAAATCTCAGGCTCTGAATCGATAATGGTCCTCAAAGGTCCAGCAGAACACAACCCCTTTTGGAGATAATTTTATAGCTGATCCCTTGGTACTAGGCTTATTTTTTATGGAAGATATTCTGGTATATTCCAGGCTCTGAATCAATAATAGTCCTCAAAGGTCCAGCAGAAAACAATCCCCTTTGGATGTGACTTTAGAGCTAATCACTTGGCATCAGGTAAATTTCTTATGGAAAATCTTCTGGTACATCCCAGGATCTGAGTCAATAACAGTCTTCAAAGGTCGAGCAGAACACAAGTACCTTTGGAGGTGATTTTGGAACCCATTACTTGCTACAAAGGTCTATTTTGTATGTAACATTTTTCGGTACATCACAATTTATAAATCAGCAAAGTCCTTAAACACCCAACAGAAGACAACCCATAATGGTTCATCCAGATACTCCAGCAAACTTGCAATAGAGGGAGAAGTGTCCAGTATCTGTTCATTTCTATAGTGATGGCACAGTAGAAATGAGCCATTGCATGGCACCCATTGAAATCAATGGTCTACTTGTGTAGGTCGAAAGACGAATAGTTACTCTTCATAGCTGCTTTCCACTCCAGATAATGAGGGTAGGTTCAATGCAAGTGTAAAAATTGCCCTTACAAAAAGTATGATGAAAAGCTATTTCATGTACAACCCCCCTCAAACGACATGAAGGTGGTCACAGCAGGAACAGATGAGGGCTTCAAGAAAGGCTTAGATAACCACTTACTACTAAATAATATTAGTACTTATGTAGCCATGCAAAACATCTATATCCAGTCTGATGGCAATCAGGAATGAAATATTCCTTTAGTGCAGATTAGTTCTTGCCTTATGGGTTCCAAAGTCTGTATCAATAAGGAGAAACCAAGTCTAAAAAATTATCTATACCCCTCCCTTTATCCACATCTTTCCCCACCCTTGGTTGAACTTGTTGGACATGTGTCTTTTTCAACTGTACTATCTATGATACTATGTAAATTACATATTCTAAGCCACATTTCATTTGGGGTAAAGAGTTTAATTCCCTGACACCTGGGAGAATTTCCAGGTAGCAGCTATACATGTGATGTGGTCAGGAATTTATAGAGTTAAGAGTCGTCTGTCCATTCATTAGGAGACTTTCCAGAATGTACTTAAAGGGGTTGTATCATAATAATAATAATAATAATAATAATAATCTTTATTTATATAGCGCCAACATATTCCGCAGCACTTTACAATTTGGAGGGTGTAGGTACAGACAAAAGAAATACATTGCACATTAAAAAGCTACTTACAGATGAGACATAAGGTGAGAGGGCCCTGCTCCCAAGAGCTTACAATCTATTAGGGTGTACGGGAGAGACGAAGGGTAAGAAGTGCTAGATTTACAATGGTGCAGCCATGTGACATAAATATGGGGTTGTTATACGTAGAATTCAGATGAACCTGCCACCCAAACAGTACATCTATATACAGTTAAGTGCTAAAAATGAGATGAATGCGCTAGGGAGTGTGGAGGGAGAGGGGGTGTTAGCATTAGGGATTCTGGTAGGCCAGAGTGAGAAGATGTATTCTCAGGGCCCTTTTAAAGCTATGAGAGTTCTGAGTGTGCCTGATCGCCCACGGTAGGATGTTCCAGAGAATTGGTGCAGCATGTGTGAAGTCTTGGAGACGGGCATCGGAGGTTCGGATGATTGATGAGTGTAACCTGATATCATCAGCAGAGCGGAGAGAGCGGGTAGGGTGGTAGACAGAGATGAGGGAGGAGATGTAGGGAGGAGCAGCGTTGTGAAGAGCTTTATGAGTGAGAGTGATGAGTTTATGTTGTATCCTGTACTGGATAGGCAACCAGTGCAGAGACTGACACAGGGTATCATTTCATTGAATGGTCTTCAGAATAAGGGGACAGTAAATACAAGCAACTTTGCAATTGGATGTCGCTAGCAAAGCTGTCTTGTTATCACAGGATCCCGTATCTTCTGTTTTTGTTTACACTGATCTCCAGTCCTGGTCGGATCCCTCCTCCTTGCATTTCACTAGCTGAGAGCTCTTTTACATTCCGTTTGGCCCCCGATCGTCTGTATTCACTGAGCTTGCATTCCTGCCTCTCACTCAAAGTAAGGGACCGGCACATTTTCACTCTGAACAGCCAGAAGAAACAGAATAACACTGCAGGGCTTCTACAATCAGAAAACAGCATAATTGTGTGACTGTGCCTAAACATAGAAGGAGCATTAGGGGCCGAGAGCATTTCACTCTGCACAGCTCTGGAGGATTTTTATACAAGACGGGGTTTCAATTGTAACATTAATGCAAGAATGTGTTATGTAAAAAGCTCGTAGGGAGAGACACAGTGACATGTGGGGGGGGGGGGGGAGGGGAAACACGGAGCCAGCATGAACAGTGAGTAGGTTCCCATCTTTCCTTAGCTAACACCCCCATATAAATTTACATGGACAATGAGGAGAGGGAATTATGCCGCTGCCAGTTTATCACTTGGGGGAATAAAGGCTGAGGCATGTTAAAATCCATCAAACCTATTCTACTTGCCCTCAAATCTGTCAGGATATGGCAATACATATTAAATAGTCACCCAATTCTGTCCAAATCAGTGGCTTTGACCAACTGATAGAAATGGCAAATAAGTCAGGGGCAGAGGTTCTGGAAATTTCAAAGCCTGCTTAAAAAATAGCATCAAAGTACACACAAGTCTATTGTCATACAGTGTAATGTATATTAAAATCACCTATTGACAATGTTAGTACACATTAGAGAAATGTTATGTCCAAACTGTGGTACAGTTATAACAGGTTTTTAACATAGGATCTAAAACATTAGTGCAGCTTTTCTTGTTTGACCATAACAATACCTCCATTCTTGAAAAGAAACCCAAAGAACACTTTGGTATGAAAGACCTTGAGTGACCCACACTGAGCTCTGACCTTGAACTGATTTATGGTGAACCACAATACTGACTATATTTAACTATATTGATTGATTTGTTATCTTCCAACCTCACTGATGCTTTTGGAGTTGAATAGTGATAAGTCCATTTGGCCATATTCCATAATCTAGTAGAGGACAATTGGCTTCTACCTCATGGGGGTTTTGCCTTCCTCTGGATCAACACTTTAGCAACTCTTTAGCAAAATAGGCTGAAATGGATGGACGTATGTCTTTTTTCGGCCTAACAAACTATGTAACTATTTAACTTGTTATTGGCAGGGGTGTAACCACAGGGGGGTAAGAGGTATGATATGCACACCAGCCCTTGAGTGCAAAGATCGCTCGGTAAGCACCAGTTTTCTACATGACAATGGAAGGTGGGAGCACTGTTAGATTGTGCACTGGAGTCTGGGTGATTAAAAGTGAGTTTGACTTACAAAGAAAAGGGGCAGCTAATGCCATAAAATAACAAGAAACTGTACTCATTCAGTCCAGCATAGAACCTCTGGCCTCTGTTTATTAGTGGGCAGCTAATGATTGTCGTCAGTAGTCATATGCAGTCAGTGTCTGATTGGGGTGCCTATGGCTCCTGTGGAGTTGATTTTGGGGCCAATGCCAGCGGAGATGATTCTGGAGGGAGGGGGGTGTCTTTTTTTGACACAACTATTCCTTTGGCGTCCTCCACAATGGCATTTGCACATCTAACCTGCACGGCTGTGCTGATGGCTCCAAGCTATATGGACTATTCATATAGAGGACTGCTATTTTTCCAACTTTTCGAAAGGCTGAGCGTCACACGGGTTAAAAATGTAAAATTTATATTTTATGACCTAACAGCCGATGAAGTGTTATATGCATATGAAATAAGTAAAAGAGGACTTTCCTAAAATACTATGCTTTTGTTTGCTAATTGGATGATTCTGGAGGCACACCTTACAGCTAGTGTACATGCTTCTAATATTCTGACTTGCTTTTTGCCTATCTCTCTGCTGTAACGGTCAGTGGTAGTGGATCCTCTGGACCACCGCAAGCGATGGTAATAGCCACGCCAGGGAGCGGAATCTAAGTAGATACAGTTTTCACCAGAGCCTGCGGCAAAGCAGGATGGACTTGCTGCGTCGGATACTACCAGGTCGCTACACCTGACGTAACTTGCTTGCGGTGGCTGCCGAGGTGTGGCGTGGTACAGAATCGTAAGGCAGGCTCGTAGTCGGGGACAGGCAGAAGGTCAGGGCAGGCGGCAAAGGTTCGTGGTCGAGGGACCGAGGAAAGAAAGGACGATAAAAAAGGGCCAAAAAAGGACACAAAAAAACGTTTCCTCTCTAGGCAAAGGGCATTTTCCCGATTGGAAAGGGTTGGAAGGGAAAAAGGCAGGGTTTAAAATGGAAAACACCCATTTAAACCAATCCCCGGCCCCTTTTGGTCCCTTTAAAATTGAGCAGCAGCACCGGGGCCCCCAAACTGGGGGGGGAACGGGCGGCCGGCCGACAGCAGTACCCGCGCTCCTGAGGCACAGCAGGAGCTTGGAAGGTAAGGGGCGGGAGCTTGTTTTGGTGGAGGTGGAAAATTGCTTGTAGGGCATTTATTTTTTACAAATTTTAAATTGCATTACCCTTTTTTCGACTAGGGGAAACATCTTTTTCCCCAAACCCCATGGTTTTGTAAAAATGGGGATGCAGCTGCAGATGGGAAACCTAAAAAACAGTACAGGGAAGCTCCGCCCTTTAAACCCCTTTCCCTAAAGCTAATTTGGGGAAAAAACCAAAAAGAAAATGCAGCCTTTTTAAATTAAAACAAAATATCTATAATATGAAAAATTAAACCAATTTTTTGGATGAACCCAAATTTTTAAATGAAAAACAGCAAACCGGAACTTAATGAAGGGAAGTATCACTCTATTTCAACCTTCATTTTTCCATTCCTCAAATTTTAAAACCTGTGCAACTTATTTAAATGGCACCTTTAAAATTTTTAGCGGATCTGGTTTTTGTTTTACGATCCATAAAAAGGGATACAAAGAACAGCAAGGAACAGGTTATAAAACTTAACAATGTTGCAGCCTTCTGAAAAGAGGACAAAGGAGGACCATTAAGAGATGAAATGTCCAGGCCCGCTCTCTTGCAAGAACAACGGGTTTTAAAAAGGGAAATGGGTGGGTTAAACCTTAAGGGGTTTAAAAAGGTTTCCCAATTACAAATAAAACATTTTGAAAATTTGGCAAAAAAAAAATGGGGAAAATTTTTTAATTATTTTTTTTTTCCCATGACAGGACGGAGTTTTTGGTCAGGTTAAGGGGCCTTTTCAAAGAGAAAAAAGGGTTTTGGGGTTTTTAAAAACATTTTTTAAACCACCCAAATTACATTTTGGCTTCAAGGGAAAATTAGGTGATGTATTATTCTATTGTCTCTTGAATAAAAGGTGCTTGTCTCCATTGTCACCTGCTTTTTTTTAAACTTTAGACAGCCTGGGGTTGGAAATCGATACCAGAAAAAAAAATGGAGACAAAACCCATCATTTTATAAATTTCCCTTTTAAAACAAATTACTTTTTACGGGGGGCAAAATTCTGATTTTGGTTTCTGGGGCCCCAGTAAAAGCTCTTGCAGGCCACGTAACATGATGTGGTGGGCCAAATTCTACCCGAGGGACTTGAGTTTGAAAATGTGCTTTAAAAGGGTTTGTATAACCAAAAAGGGCCAATATCTTTTTTAAGCACATGAAAAAAAATTACACAGGGGCCCCTGCACCTTTTAAAGGGAATGGGCTCACAGAACCAATTTTTATAAGTGGATTGTAAGCCACTAGATACAAAAAGCAATAAGATTTGACCCAACTCTCAAAGAAATCACAGCAAAAAAGTGAATCCTACTATAAAATATAACTTTTATTAATATACATTAAAAAACTAGAAAGAACACTCCCCCTTGTAAACCCTCCGTGCTCAGACCCTATCTAAATTGGGGCTATCGCCCCGAAAAGGGGGGCCCCCTACCCACAAACCCCTCCAAACCCAACCCTAAAGAAACCCCTAAAAAAAAAGGGACAGATTGCACAACCCTGCACTAAGAAAAAACCAAAGAATATGGCTACCAAAAAAAAAAGGGAAAACAAGTATAAACCAAAAAATACTTTACATTTGCACCAAAAATTTGGAAAAGTCCCCTTTTTTTTAAAGAGTTCTCCAACGTGTTTCCCCCAAAAAATACAGAGGGTTCATCAGCGAGAATTCCGAAAAATATTTGTTTATTGTGGGAATACAATAAGCACAAAACACAAGAAAAAAACCCCAATGCACAAGGTTTGGCATAAACCCTCAACCATGGGGCCAAATAACAATACAGGACCAAAAAGCAATACAAAAAGGGACCGGAGGAAATTTTATTTAGGGAAAAAATTTATTTGTGTTAAATTGAATTTGTTCTAGAAAATTTAAAGTTCTAGTAAACTTCTTAAATTTTTTAAAACTCAAAACCGAACCAAAATTTTAAACGGGGTTCGTTCGGGGAAAAAAGTTCAATTTTCTAGTTCAAACACGCCTTTTTTTTTCATTTCCCTTTTTTTCAGCACTTTTTTGCAATTTTGGCGGCACCAATCACCTTTTTCACTTTTTGGCGGCCACCCCAATCATGCAGAGCCAAAAGAAGTGTAAAAAATTGGGGTCGCGGGGTTTGTGGGGCCCTTTTTGGCTGCTAAAATACTTTACCATTTTATATATATTTCATTGTTTTAACCTTGTAAAATCCCAATTTTCGCCCCCTCTCTGAAACTTTTACAGACGCTCTTAGTTAAATAGATAGCTTTTTTCCTTTTCAAACACCCCCAAAAATGGGTTAGGGAGTTTTGTTATTGCTGGCCGCATCTTTCCCCCAAAACCCAGAACTTTATTTGGTAAACATTTGCAGGCTCGGGTAACCCCCTTAACTTTTCTTATAAAAGGGAAAAATATTAAACAGATTTGCTTGGACTTGCTAAAATCACATCAGTCCCCAAAATTTCAGTTTTTGCATTTTTGGGGGGTTCAGTAATTGTATAAAAACACTGTCCCCCAAATCTCCTTTGGTAAAAGGGAGTTTTTGGGCCCCCCTCAGGATCCCGGGCCCCCCCGTACAGTTTGTCCCCGGCTTTACTCCTAAAAGCTAGGGCCCCCATTTTCAAGCGGGTCCCCCATCTTTTTCGTTACCCAAATGAAAGGAATAAAGCATTTTAGCCTCTAAAATTTTTTTCTGTTCTCTTAAAACCAAATTTTCTTCATTATTTGGTTCACGTATCCATTTTAACTGTTATGGATTTTAAATTTTCCACTTCTCCCCCCTGTATAGGTTTCAAAAATTAACCAGAACTCTTCTTCATTGATTTTAAATTTGGGGTTCAAAATTTTTGAGTTCGAATAGAACCTCGAACCAAAACTCACAAAATTTTCGAGGTTTAATTTTTACGAACTTTTTATTTTTTCGTCAAACAATTTAATTACTTCCCCCGGGTACCACCAAAAACCCAGCAAGACCAAAGATATGATAGGGGTGCATCCCCTTTAGGGGCACGTTTTAACCCCAAAACAGAAAACTATTCCCGGGGAGGGGAGGCAAAAAATAGCAGTCTGGGGGAATCCCCCTTGAATTTTGCCAGTCAGAATGGAGAGCCAGTTTGTGCCTGAGCATGACTCTCTATTCTGTTCTATGGGAGAGAACAGGTTAGCAATGTGTTCGGCTGTATAATAGGTGGCAGATTCTGATATCTAAGCGGTTGCCAAAGCAGCGTGAGGCCAAATACTAAAGAAAAATATCTCATAGTCAGGCAATTAAGAATGGTTTTTAAAGGTATTTATCACTTTAAAATTTAAAGGGATTGTCCGCCATTGGAGGCTGCCCACTTCTTCCATCTCAAAGGTCAGGTGGTGAATATAGTGTGAAATATGAAAAAATTTTTGATTAAATTAAAAAAATTTTTTCATTCCCCCTTTTTATTGAATTTCATGATCAAAAATCATGAAAATGGGCTCCCTGGAAAAAAACTGCCCTGTTTGCAATTTTCCGTTTGTAAATGCTAAGGGTCTTTCCCTCCTTTCCCGAAAATTGAATTTGAATATTTGGGGGCAAAGGAGGTATAAAAGTAGTGCGGGGCAACAAAATTTTTATTTACGTTTTGGAAAATAAACTGTTTTTCCCATCCAGATTTTTGGGGACTTAAAAAAACATTTGGGGATGAAGTCGGGGCTCAGTTTTAGAGCTATGAAAGGGGGCAAAAACATTTAAAGGGGGGCCAGGAAACCCAAATTTAAATTGACCCCCAAATTAATTTTGGGTGAAAAAAGATCAAATTGTTTAGGATTAAAGTTAAACCTCACACTGCCGCTGTGACAATGGAAAAAGTTTTTGAGGCTCCCTTTTTTTGTTTTACCCCATCCTACCCAATTTAAACACCCCTGGATTATTAAACTCAGGGGTTTTTTACACTTTTTCACATTTTTTTGGGGGGGAAAAATTTAAGTCCTATGAGGAGGTTATTGATGCTATGCAAGAATGGGTCAACATGTAGTCAAAAGACTTCTACTTCCCCTGGAACAAAAAACTTATGAAATGTATTGGGGATGGAGGGCTAGTAGAAAAAAAAAGTGTGGAAGTCATTTAATTGTATTCAAGTATGCCCCATTGGTAATTTTTATCCGAGATTGCTCCTTTTTTGCTTTTTTTTTGTCCAAAGTGATAGTTAAAGGCCCCCCGAAATGTTCCTCCCCCTTTAAATTTATTTTTTTAAGGATTGCAAATTGGGCACCAATGCTTTAGAGCAGGAGTGTCAAACTCATTTTCATTGAGAGCCACATCAGCATTATGGTTGCCCTCAAAGGACTGTAGTGCGCCATGTGGTTAGTAGGCCAAGATATCCTATAAGTTTGTATAATAGCCAGCCACTGCCACCTCTTTAACACCAAGCTAAAGTGGGCCTGGGTGGGGCTGTCGGAGCTGTGCCAGTACCTCTAAGTTGCTGAACAGACCGGTGCAGAAGTGTGCGGTGAGGCTCTAAATCCAATATGAGGCTTCATCTATGTGCTGGCACCGCTGCCTATGCCAAGCAGTGGCTGTGTCTTCCAGCAACAGCTCTCGTGGGCCGTGTAAATTGGCATGATGGGCCAGATTCTGCTTGAGGGACTTGAGTTTGACATGTGCTTTAGAAAGTTGTATGAGCCAAGAGTCCAGTATCTTTATTGTGGTGACATGTACAGTATGTAATACACCTCTGGTACTCACACCTATCTCAGGAATGGCCCCCGTTCAGAATGGAAACCTGATAGTGCTTGCACACAACTCTCCATTCTGTTCTATGGGAGTTCACAGTACAGGTGAGCGGTGTGTTCGACTGTACTTAGTCCCAGAGGTGGGCCAACACCTATTACACTTTGATGGCATATCCTATTGATATACCATCAAAGTGCATTTGGGAGCACCCCTATAACAATAAATAAAGTAAAAATATATTTTTTTTACAAATGGTAATATAAGTAATTTTGTAAATATGTTCCACTTGTTTGACACAGGAATGGTTAAGCTGCTGTCTGGTTCCAGTGGCAACCATGTAAATTCTCAAAAGCAACCCGATGTATAGATTGTTGGAAATACATGAAATGAAACTAGGTACGTTTTTACATAGATAGAAATTGTAAAATGTTGGCAAACGTATGATTAGGCCTCATGAACACAACAGAACCTCATGGATCTTCTATATAGCACCAGATTGCAGAGCTATTGTAGCCTAAAAATAATGACTTTTGGGAAATATTTGTTCATGACATGATACCAGTTTAGAATACCTCATGAGTGTTAACTATAAGCCGAAGAACCTGCTATAGGGCCTAGAGGTTGATGGTGCCCACTCAGGTGCCAGAATATTGTGCCAGTTTGTAGTGAATAAAAAGGTGGTGGCTTATGGTATAGTATCTTCTCTTCTTCCTTTCTGTTATATGGCACTGTTATTTGTAATACCAATCCATAAATAAGTGTAAAAACAATATACAGTATAAAACATAATCTTTATTAGGTCATTAAAAGCCAAATACTCCAGAAGCCAATAACAATCCAAACTGCATCAATGTAATATATCATAGTCTCTATGTATAACATATAACAACCCATTGCTCCAGTAAATCACAGCGAGAGAACATATGCCAATAAATTGACAGACTGTAAAGCAGCTATGTTTTATATGGTATTTTTACACCTATTTGTGGATTGGTTTTATAAATAATAGCACCACATATCTGAGAAGAAGAAGAGAAGATAGAAGAAAGCCACCAACTTTTTATCCCTTCACAAAAAGGCGCCCGCCTCGCCTGCCCATCGGAACGGCCCGGCGGTGCCAGAGCAGCGTCCTGACGCTAGACTGGCACTGCCTTCGTTTAAAGAACCCCCACTGCCTTCTAGCGGCGGGAGGTTCACTGACTCTTCCAGAGGGGAGGTGACCCCCATTTGTGGGAACCCCCGGCAAAATCGGTTGGCTCATATGCATGTATGAACGGGGCTGCGCCAGTTTTCTGTATGTGCTTTGAGCCAAAAAGAATGTATGAACAGGCACACTCCAAACTTTGGCTCAATAAGTCCCTCTGTAATGCGCCAAAGAATTGGGGCGTTCTGGGGGCATTGTACACGATTGTGGATTGACCTTAATGTCTGTAAAATTTTGACCCGCAGAGAAAAAGCCAACCAGGGTAAAGGTGGGCCTGAGCCAACTTGTGGTATTGGCTCTACACTGGCCTGTATGTATGACCTGCAGAAGAACAGGCAGACAGGTAAAGGTGGTGCCTGAGCCAGACTGTGGTATTGGCTCTACACTGCCCCCGTATGTATACCTGCAGAAGAACAGCCAGACCAGGGTAAAGTGGTGCCCGAGCCAGACTTGTGGATTGGCTTACACTGCCTGTTTGTATGACCGCAGAAGAACAGCCAGACCCGGTAAAGTGGTGCCTGAGCCAACTTGTGGTATTGGTCTACACTGCCTGGGATGTATGACCTGCAGAAGAACAGCCAGACCAGGGTAAAGGTGGTGCCTTAGCCAGACTTGTGGTATTGGCTCTACACTGCCCTGTATGTATGACCTGCAGAAGAACAGACCAGGGTAAAGGTGGTGCCTGAGCCAGACTTGTGGTATTGGGTCTACACTGCCCTGTATGTATGACCTGCAGAAGAACAGACCAGGGTAAAGGTGGTGCCTGACCAGACTTGTGGTATTGGCCCCTACACTGCCCTGTATGTATGACCTGCAGAAAACCCGACCAGGGTAAAGGTGGTGCCTGAGCCAGACTTGTGTATTGGCTCTACACGCCCTGTATGTATGACCTGCAGAAGAAACCCGACCAGGGGAAAGGTGGTGCCTGAGCCCCGACTTGTGGTATTGGCCACACTGCCCTGTATGTATGACCTGCAAAAAACAGACCAGGGTAAAGGTTTGGGGCCTGAGCCAGACTTGTGGTATTGGCTCTACACTGCCCTGTATGTATGACCTGCAGAAGAACAGACCAGGTAAAGGGGGTGCCTGTGCCAGACTTGTGGTATTGGCTCTACACTGCCCTGTATGTATGCCTGCAGAAAACAGCAGACCAGGGGAAAGGTGGTCTGAGCCAGACTTGTGGTATTGGCTCTACACTGCCCTGTATGTATGACCTGCAGAAGAACAGCCAGACCAGGGTAAAGGTGGTGCCTGAGCCAGACTTGTGGTATTGCACTACACTGCCCTGTATGTATGACCTGCAGAAGAACAGAACCAGGGGAAAGGGGGTGCCTGAGCCAGACTTGTGGTATTGGCTCTACACTGCCCTGTATGTATGACCTGCAGAAGAACAGCTTCATACATTCTGCCTTAAAATGATTTAGAACTGGCCTGTCAGCACCAACGTTCATACATGTCGCCCATAATAAATGTAGTGTAAAGCATGTATGCCATTATTTCTGGTTCAAATAGTGCCAGAATTCTGGCACAACTGCCTTGATAAATGTGCCTTATAGTATTCTTGTAATCTGAGTGGACCCATCGACATCTTGGCCCCTTTCTGGATTGGTTTTATGAGTTCTGAGATGTAGCACAGTGATACGGCCAAGTGTTATTTTGTTGGATTTTGACAGTATTATTTCTACTCTAATTATGCCATTTTTATGTCATTAGGTGGAGGAGCCACATTTTGCTATAGGGCAATATGAATTGTATTGAGACCCCTCAGTGCCATAGTTATTGTTACTGAAAAAAAATGGTATTCCTCTGCATGGAATCAGAGGCATATGGCGATACAGTATGGCCCCCTATAAAAAATACTGCCTAAATGGCCACATCCTTGGTACAGAGGAAAATGAAGACCCAAAAACCTATTTGGCAGACCACCCCCCCCTCCATGATAGATTACTTTGACATTTTAAGCCGTATTTCCTTCGTAACCGCTCATCCCCCTTTGGCTATCATTAGAGGCTATAATTATTGAAGAAGATAAAGAAAAAGCTTTATTTCTTGTGTCTTGTAATGATCTTGTATTGTCTGGGAGAATAGTCCTTGATGTGACTGAAGATTTTTTGGACATTATATCCAGTTTGGTGGCTTTTAATATATCTTAACTTCCACGGGCAACAAAAGCCAAATTAACCCTTCTATTGCTAATGACCGTATTAAATCAATTATCTATTCACTGGCGCGGGGAGATGGCTGCAATTAGCTTTGCAGGTACAGGTTGATTAAGGCGTATTTTCATAGTTGCATTATCAGAGCTGCGTCTAATAGGGATTGAGTAATTACCGCTAATGTTATTGATAGCTGCTTAATCCATTTGCTAGTTACATTGTGGCTGTATTTAGATAGCGGATGGAGTTAACCTACTGGCAGCAAATATCGTTCATGGTCTCTTATGGGAGACATTAAGTTGCACAATATAGCGGTATTATTTATAGAAATGCATAAAGTGTAAATGAAATTAGCTGTTCTTTGACAAAGTGTAAATGTATAGCCTTTTTGCTTGAAGTTATTTGTTTCATAAACTCCATTCACCCAGCTCATGATATAATGTCCACCTGCAGACAGGAGCGAATCAGGGAAAATATACACAGTTAGAAAAAGACCGATCAAAGAAACAGCATTCGTTACATAAAGGAATGAGTAAACTTGTTTTTATTTTTGTTTGTTTTTTTCTTTTAAAGAGTAATGACCTATATGTGGCACTAGCAAAATTGCTGATTGCCGGAGGAACTATTTTGTGACCCCACCCATATACAGTGATTGACAGTGAGGTCTGTGCACACACTGAGACAGTTAAAGAGGTTGTATCATTACCTTAAATGGTCTTCAGAACAAGGGGACAGTGAAAACCAGCAACTTTGCAACTGGATGTCATTAGCAAATCTGTCTTGTTTTCACAGGATCCCTTATCTTCGTTTTCTGCAAACACTGTTCCCCAGTGCCGGTCGGATCCCACCTCCTTTCATTTCATTGGATGACGGCTCTACTAATTTACACTCTGTCTGGCCCCCAGTCGTATTCACGGGAGCGTACATTCCTGCCTTTCTCACTCAGAATAAGGGGCCGGCAACATTTCACTCCGCACAGCCACCAGCTCCTCATTGACACTGAAGCTGCTTCTACAATCAGAAAACAGCAGAATTGGGCCTCGGTGCCTAATACTCCTGCATATAAACATAGAAAGGAGACAGATCTGTGCTGCTCTGGATGAGTTCATAGAAGACTGGATTCAACTGTAACAAACCTCCAGCTCTGAGTTCATAGAAGACTGTCTAGACTGAATGCAGGCCTGTGGTATGTAAAAAAACAGCTCTTACAAAATGACATGTGACCTACATTTTGATGAAAGAAAATGAAGATACAATATCAAAGTCTAAAAAAAGTATTTTGGGAGATTTTAAATATAAAAATCTGAACAAAATTTTATTATAAACACAATAAATGTTACTTAAGAAAATCAACTCGATGAAATGCTTTAAACGGGTTGTATCATTACATTAAATGGGCTTCAGAATAATGGGACAGTGAAAACAAGCAACTTTGCAATTGGATGTCATTTGCAAAGCTGTCTTGTTTTCACTGTCTCCCTTATCTTCGTTTTGTGTGAACACTGTTCCCCAGTGCCGGTCGGATTCCACCTCCTTTCATTTCATTGGCTGACGGGTCTACTAATTTACATTCTGTCTGGACCCTGGTCGTATTCACGGGAGCGCGCATTCCTGCCTTTCTCACTCAGAGTAAGGGGCCGGCAACATTTCACTCTGCAAAGCCAGCAGCTCCATGGTAACACTGCAGCTGCTTCTTCAATCAGAAAACAGCAGAATTGTGCTCGGTGCCTAATGCTGCTGCGTGTAAACATAGAAGGGAGACAGATCTGTGCTGCTCTGGATGAGTTCATAGAAGACTGGATTCAACTGTAACAAACCTCCAGCTGTTAGAGGAGAAGATATCAGTGCTCTGAGTTCATAGAAGACTGTCTAGACTGAATGCTGGGCTGTGGTATGTAAATATACAGCTCTTACAAAACGACACAGTCACATGTGGAATGGAATGCAGACAGAGAGGTGGGGGAAGAGCAGGGATGTGCTATCCCCTCCCACTGATCTCAAACAAACACACTGACTCGGGAGCGAGCATGAACAGTTAAGAAACACCCAGCTGGGAGGGGGGAGAAACGCCCCTGAATTTGTAGAGCTAAGAAACTGAAAGTACAATGAAACAGAGAAACTGATGAAGCGATAAATGCCCTTTACATGAAGACTTTTTCTAAATACAGTTGTCAATACATTTGGCTTTGGTCTTGAGAGATGAGGTATTTTATGCGCTCGGAGAGCACACAGATTTCTCTGGTTCCCTGAGCCTTACATCACTAGCTGGAGCTAGCTAATTATCTGCAAGAAGATTACAGATAAGCCTTTGTTTTCAGTCCTCACAGCACATGAACCTTTAGTTTAATGAATTGATAACATATCCTGCATTTGTAATGGCTCAGCTACTTATAGAGAAAATAAATATGCTAATCACTGCTATAGGACCACCCTCAGCCTAAGGAGATAGAATGAGTGTAAAACTGCTTGTGACTCAGTGAAACAGCGTGGCAAGAAAACCCCTTTAAGGAGTCCAGTCAAGATTTGATCCACGGCACACTATTTGGATGCTTTTTAAATATTTATTGTGCATAATTAGTAGATATTTCTCCAATAAAAAATGTGTGACATCAAAGGTTGTATAGTAATTATAATATCCATATGAGAGGAACGTTTGTGGCTCTATTGAATGGAGCCTTCCTCAGTATTGTATCTGGTGTAGAAGAGCATGGAGTCCAGAGGAGCTGGAGATGCCAATGTTTTATCTCCTGATTCCGGGTGATTGTTGCCCCCTCCCCTGGGAATCTTCTCCCCTAATCCCCCAATCTCCTTAGAACCCTCATGATCTAACAGGGAATGCCAATTTTGGGGGGTTATTTGCATAAACCCAACCCCTTTTGTGTCCCGGTGCGCAGGAGTTTCCCGGAGAAGACGGAAGGGTTAGGAAATATGCGAGTAATGGAAATGTGGATCAAACGTGTTCATGGAGCTGAGCTGTACCTTTATTTCTTGTTCTCTTTCTCAGTCCACCAGTCTGTGTAATTAGATCAACATGATTCCTGGGCTCTCCTCACTTTTACCCTCTCCGCTCATCGCTCTCTATTGGGTGTAATTGTCCACCCATTTCTACACCCCTTCTGCTTCTCATTGGGTTCAACAATATATACATATCTTGTAAATATAGAGAGTGGCATAAGGATTTAAAAGGGTATTCCCATCACAGTCATTTATGGCAAATCAAATCGATTTCATCTGTAGATTCCACTTCTGGCACCCACCCCAATCTCAAGAATTGCGGTCCCTTTAACCCCTCAAAGGAGTTTTGCCACAAAGTAAAATTGACGTGGGAAGTTTGTAAATTAAATAATAAACATTTTCACCATTCATCATTATTAAAAATTCTGCACCGTTTTGGTCTTAGCTGCTCCTTTAGTGATCCATTGTTTACAGCTCGTCTCCAGGGGATACGACCAGGGCTGAGAGGTACTCAGTCCCGGTCGCACATGCTCAGATATCACCTCTCCTCTCAGGCAGCTACTGAGTGTTCAGACCCCAGATGCTGTCATTGTACTCCCGTTCTCTGTATTCCTTAGTAATTAGTCAAACAGTGCAAATAAATAAAAAAAGGAACCTCAATGAGGTCTGTGCATTGATAAAGAGAAAAAAAATCCACAGGTTTTGTTCCTGCAGGGATTTGAACTGAGGACCCTTGTGCCTGGAGGCAGAAGTTTTACCTCTGAACTACATTGTAGCTACTCACAGCTCTATACATAAACAGACCTTTCTTTGATTACAGAGAGGAAAGGCATGGTGATGTCATCCTGCTGGGTCACATGATGTGCAATTCAAACAAATAACACACGCCCCCTTCTGAGCACACAGAGCTGAAGAGCTGGATGCAGGAGGTATGAAATGAGATTGTGGCAAAACCCCTTTAACACCTGCACCTCTCAGAATTTCCAAAATAGCAATACCAATTTCAATAAGAATTGAATTAATTCTTGTTATGTCTTGTCAGGTCCCCCTTCCAATCTGCCCTTAAATTATAGATTCAGTTTTAACATTCCACCTCTGTGGACCGTGTCAGATAGGACTGGTTGTATGTGTAATTCGGAGGGATGCCGTACCCACTAATTTAATGGATAGATTGTGGTCATCGCCTGGAGAGCCTTTGCACCTCTAGTTCAGTAGTAATAGACAAGTCATAGCTTTAAAAATCACTAGTATATTGCTAAAAAATTAGTTCGGAGAACCATCTAGTACACCTTCTAGCTTAGTGGTAATATGATAGTTATTACTTGGAGAGCTGTAGCCTCCACACACAGGAAACAATTTTGTGTTGGGCCCGGGAGATCAGGTGACCAAAGTGTGTATGACTATTCTGCCAGGGCAACCTTTAAAGCTACACCCCTTTGATGCTGCCTGTCCAGGCTTCCAACATGAGGGAGAAAACAAGAGGTGTGCACTAAGACAGAGTTTGGGATGGAGGAAGATAGACAAAGTGCAGCAAAGGATTCTGGGGCTTGTAGTTTTACAGAACAAAGGGAAACAGCTTTCAAACATGAAATGTGAAAACTGCTGCAAAGAAAGAAAGGGAAGTGCAACACCGGACACTCCTAAATTCGCACAAATAATGTCACTGAGAGCTAAGTGAAGTCTAAGGCTGGGTCCACACGGCTTATTTGTGGGGCGTCATTACGCCCCGCAATTACGCCGTGGGGACGGGGGCGGGAGCAGGGGCGGGAGCGGGGGGGGGGGCCGGCACCACGCCGGCCCATAGACATTCATTACCAGCGGCGCGTATACGCCGCTGGTAATTCACAATTCACATATCTACCCCCGCGGCGTATTCGCCGAGCAGGGAAAGGAGACGTAATCCATAGTTCTCTATGAGATCTGTGGATTACCGTAATGACTGGGACGTAATTACCGTAATGAATGGCACTCCGGCGCGTAATTACGGACTGAAATACGTTCCGTTTTAAGCCGTGTGAACATAGCCTAAGGGTATGTTCACACGCCGTAATTGCGGCGCATACAGTATGCGACGCAATACGCTGGGTGTTTTGGGAGTCACGCTGATCAGTGCGTACTCCCGAAGCACGGGGGTCCGGCAACCCACCGGCCCCTTTGACATACATTAGTTGCGGGACGTAATCACAGTGAATAATTGACATGTCACTTATCTCCCCGTGCGTACAATACGATAGTATTACGAGCCGTAATCCATAGTTCTCTATGAGAGCTATGGATCACCGTAATTACCGTGTATTAAGCGCAAATACGCAGCGAAATGCGCCCTCAATTACGCCGTGTGAACATACCCTAAGGCTAACTATCTGAGAATTTTTATTTGTTTTTGGTTTGCAGGAAAATTTATTTAACAAAATACATCTCATCATGACTAAAAGTTCCAAAAACCATAAAGAAATACACTTTTTGAACATCTGCTAATTACGTTTCTACACCCACTCCATGCTTAAAGGGAACCTGTCACATTTAAAATGCTATCTAACCTGAACACAGCATGTCATAGAGCAGGAAGAGCTGAGCAAACTGATGTATGGTTTTGTCTGGAAAGATTAAGCAGAATTTCTCATTAACTTACTGCTTATTTTGGGTTAAAGGGGTTGTCTCATCTCAAAGTTTCATAGGATGCATGAAGGAAATAATGCTGCCCTTGCTCTTCACTTCGCTGGTAAAGCTTTTCTGTATATTAGCTTATGAGCTACTTGTATTCAGACCTTGCTAATTAGATAAATATCATGCAATCAGGAGAGGGGAAGCTTCTGAGGTAAATGTTATCAAACAGCATGTGGATTACTGGCTTTTGTCTGATAAGCATTAGATAACAAACATGCTCTCCACTTGTCCAATAGTTCTGTGCTGAGACCTATGTGATGACTGTCACTACCTAGCTAATCTGATAGTACAAAAACAGCAGGGGGGAGAAGTACACAGGTCGGTCACTTGGGGAACAAGAGAGTGCTCAGAGGGTGATATATTCACTTGTAGCTCCATTAATCCAATAAAAAGACAATGCATATATTTGCCCCCCCCCCCCCCCCCCGGAAAAACAATCTTTATTTAGTGTTTCCAAACATGTTGAAAGCTATCTTTGTAGTCGAAGACAACCCCTTTAAGGAGTTTCAGTAGGCTTGTATTATCAGGGAATTGTACTAGTAAGTCTCTGTATGATCACTCATGCAAGGAGATGGTTTGTTATATGACCGCACACTGGATCCTTGACTGAAATATAAGGCATGCTTTGTTAAAGGGTAATAAACTCCCAAGTTTTACTGAATCCTTCCAAACAAAACAATGTTTCTATATGCTTAGCATTCTATCTTGTTCTTTTGTCACAGGCGGCTGCTGATTAGTTGACTTTGTGACAGGTTATCACTACCTTAGTGTATCTCAGTTTCTCGCTAATAACGGGAATATTTTTCAAACATCTTATTAGGCATATTGTTTATGTCAGTTGCATAGCAACTTCCTTGAATGGAATTGCCAGTCAAGCAATATCCCAAACAGGCACAGAGAGGTACACAAACAGAGCCCCCTCTAAAACCGCTGTCTTAAATCAGACACCTTCTGGGAAACATGTCACAAGCGGCACTTGGACGTGACTGCAGAAGACCCATGTTGTTCCTCTAGAGAAATTGTAGGAATATAGAACTGATTCCATACTGGTGGGCAAATTGTAGGTAAGAACAGGAAAATCCAGTGACTATAATTACAATCGAGTGAGGTGGTCAAACAATCGGGGTAAAGCGTGGAGAAAATTGGTATAGGTTCGTTTAGCAGTGAAACTTCCTGCTTGTGGGAGTGTTAGTAGTTCTCCAGCATCTCTTTCCTACAACTCCCAGACTGCATTAAAAGCTAGGACTTCCCTCCACAGTTATCACTGCTATGGTCTATATGAAGATATTAGTGTGTAATCCCACCAGATCTGTACTTGCTGTTCTGATAATGATGATAGTAGGACACATGAGTCACAGTGTTAATTTATCAGAGCTGCCAGTCATCTTTTCATGACTGCCAGTACAATCAAACCCACCAGCTCTGTACAATGTGTCCTATGATCTCCCATTATTGTTAGTAAGTCCTGCTAGCAGGACTCAAAGATAAACAGTTTCCCCTCCCCTAAAATTACTGCAATGTAATTACTTTTATTCACTTTCAAACTACAGGCTGGCAAGAGTGAATGCAGCCAGATTGTTCTCTGCTCAGGTCACTCAGGTCACGCCCACTACAGAGGAGTGTTCCTGAGCTGAGCCTGGTTTTAAAGCACACCCACTGAGTGTGATGTGATGTTCAGTGAGACAATGGTGAACTATGAAATCGGCTATCATGGTTTGATGGAAGTAGGCGGAGGAAGGTGAGTGACGGGCTTCTGGGTGTTGTTCAGCACGCTGGACAGTGTAAATAATTTTTAATATGTATGAATTACTAAAGTTTATATAAATATAGTTGTTTGCCCTAAAACAAAAAAAAAGATAGTACTGGAGAACCTGTTTAATACATAAAGGGCGATATGCATGAAATTTAGCATAAACACGCCAAATTTCATGCGTCTATTAATGGAATAAAATACGCCTGATTTATGAACCCGCTCTACAGGAGGTCATAAATCAGGCACAATCTAGTGCTCAGGCGACAGTTCTGGATCAGGTACACCACTTTGAAAGTGGTATACCTGTTCCAGCTGTAATGCGCCCAGAAATGCTATAGAGAAGCTACAGTTCTAGTGTGCTCCGCCTCCCGCAAATTTAAAAAAATCAAAAAATATATGAACGAGGCTGCGCCTGACATCGGGCTGAAAAGACGCCAGATATCTGGCGCAGACCCGTTCATACATGTCGCCCAAAATGTATATATGTTCTTCCTGTGTTCGTATGGGTTTTCTCCCACTAGTGTTGCATTTCAGATTTGGGTCAGACTAGTTTTACTAACGCATTTTAAATGTTCACTAGTCCAATGTATGTTTGGGTTTTAATGCTGCTGTCTTTTGTGTTTGAGAGCCTGAGTTTTACAGTTATAACGGTGTACACCAGCAACTATAAAATTTGTATATGAACTCTAGCGCTCCTCTTCTTTTATAACAAACTAATATGTATTGAATCCAAATTTAAAAATCAAATGGAAACATGGTCAATTTGATTTATTGGCATCACGTTTGTATCTTTCTTATACCCTCGTTTAGGGATATTGTAGGGGTTTACTAGGGTAGGTTGCAGTTGGGGCCGCTAGAGATGGGCGAATTTCTCAAAAATTCGATTCGGTCACTCCTTACGACAATTTTCGACAAAAATTTGTTTCAGTTACCGAATTACTTCGGCACGATTAGCGTTAAAAAAGCAGCTTTTTCCAGGCTGCACAGAGACTTGAAGGTGCTGTAGAACGTTGTGCCATGCTTATATAGGCAGAGGGAGCCTGGTTTGGTCTTCATACAATGTTGTGTTTTAGTATGACACGCGATGACAGCTCGCGCTCTTAGGATCGTTCACTATAAAATCCTGGGCAACTTAAGAGGGCAAAAACTGACAAAAAAACTCAAGGGGATTGTAGCTCTGATAAAAGTCATGCCAGCGAAAGTAGAAAAAACAAGCTGAGAGCTTCTGGTGGCAACAATTAGTGACAGAGTGTGAAGGTGACGGCGGCGCCACAGCAAGCATGAGGTCAGGCAAGTGGACCAATGACATTCTGGAGGTGGCAAAACACGAGGAAGCCCAGAGTGGCACATGACTGATAGCGGAGTCACGGCGGCAGAAGTATGAGGTAGGCATGTGGCACCAATGACATTCTGAGGTGGCAAAACAGGAGGAGCCACAGAATGGCACAATCATCACAGTGGGGAGGTCACGACAGACAGCAGATGAGATCAGGCAGTGGCAACAATGACATTCTGGAGGGCGGTCAGAAAACAGTATTGGGCCACAGTAGTGAGCACATTGTACAGTGTGGTGTCACGAAGCAGCAGATGAGATAAGGCAGTGGCACAATGACATTCTGGAGGCGGCAAAAACAGTATTAGGCCACAGAGTGGCCAATGATACAGTGGAGGTCACGAAAGCAGCAGTATGAGATCAGGCAGTGGCACAATGACATTCTGGTGGCGGCCAAACAGTCATTTAGGCCACTAGTGGCACAATGATACGGGTGGAGGTCACGTACAGCAGACAGCATGAGATAGGCAGTGGCACAAATGACATTCTGGAGGCGGCAAAACAGTATTAGCCAGAGTGGCACAATGATACAGTGTTGAGTCACGACAGCAGCAGCATGAGATCAGGCAGTGGCACAATGACATTCAGGAGGCGGGCAAAATCAAGTATTAGGCCCAGAGTGGCCTCATATCACACAGTGTGGAGGTCACGGCGGCAGCAGCATGAGATCAGGCAGTGGCCACAATGACATTCTGGGAGGTGGCCATAAACAGGGAGGAGCCACAGAGTGGCAAATGAATGAGAGCGGAGGTCACGGCGGCAGCAGAATGAGGTCAGGAGTGGGCACATTACACAGTGTGGGAGGACATGGCAGAAGCACAGCAGCTCTGAATGAGGTCTGACTGTGGAACAATGAAACAGGTGTGGATGTCACGGCAACTGCATCAGCAGCTGCAGCATGAGGTCATAGAGTAGGAACATTGACAGTGTGTTGAGGTGGGTTGGCAATACAAGTTCTGGTAAATAGATGGTGGTAGGCAAGATGGAGAAAACTGTCAGAAGATGTGGGAATCAGGCGGTTGCGGAATCTAGAATAGTGGCTGAGGCAGTAGTTTGAACCCAGACATGACGCCTTAGGGCATTTGGGTGTGTGGAAATCTGGCCGATCCTCGCCTGATTCTTCTTGACAAAGGTAGTCGTTCCCACATTTCCAGTGGACAAGTGGGTTCTCCTTGGGGTAACGATGGCCCCCGCTGCACTGAACACCCGCTCTTGATGCCAACACTACTGGCCGGGTGGACAGTATCTCCCACTGCCAAACTCGGCAAGTTGCAGGCCACAAACATCATGTTTTGGTGCCAGTAGTCCAGCGGATCTTGCTAACTGAGTGTGGCAGAGTGCTGTCCAAGTGGCCACAAATCCTGTTGGTTCAGGGATCTGTCAGGTCTGCTCTGCTGCTGTGTGGCGACTGCCCTCCATCACTAGGCGGGTAAAGGAAGCATGCTAATCAGTGACTCAGACTTAGGTTACTGCAGATGGAGCTGGTGACTGCTTCCTACCCCCAACCTTCCCCAGCTGCGCGGCAGTAGCTAAGGTGACGCTGAGGAACCCCTCGGTCAGACCTGTCAAAGGAGGGACGATGCCGCACATAGGCAGCAGCCAACTGATTACGGAGGAATTCCCTATAGTATTTGAGTTTGTCTTCCCTCTCAATAGCTGGGAAAAAGGCTCCACATTTTGGGAACCGGGAGCGAGGGTCCAATAGGGTGGAGAGCCAGAAGTCATCCCTTGCGGATGCTGACTATTCGGCTGTCCACTAGCCAGGCAAATAAGCATGCTGAAGGGACACTCTGCACAAGAATGCTGACTCCCGAGGGGCTCCCTGCCTTCATTTCCACTGTATACTGCCACGGTGCTTCGGGTCGTCTGGCCTTGTTCTTTCCCTCATCTCCATCAGCACCTCCTCCTGCTGCTCCTGCTTCCTCCTCTCTTGTCTCATGGGTAGAAAAATCCACTAATTTCTACCCAGACAATGCTTCTGCTCCAATGTCCTCCTCCTCCTTTACATTTCATCCCCCCGGATCATGTGCCCAGAGAGTAGTCCGCCACGTCTCCAGTCCCATGTCCCGACAGATTTTTCAGCATCTGTTCCAGGGACATGAAGCAGTGGAATGATGTTATTCATCCGTATGTACTGCTAGTGTTGAGCAGGATTTTATCGTACAAGTTGAAAATCGGCAAGGTTTTTGTGGTGATCGTAAATTGTCCAGATCATTGCGATAATAAGGTTAAAATCTGTGCATCATCTTTATTAAGATCGCGCATTTTTCGGCGCTTCCTGTAATTTGGCGCCAGCAAATGAGATACAGTAATAGAGCAGGGTGAGATGTGTGTCGACGTCATGACTGGGATGTGTATGTTGCGACTTGCTGGAAAAATCACATGACCTAGTTTTACAAAGAACAGAGTTTCCGGGTCAGCCTCAGTGTCTCTCAGCGTCTCTTAGGAATAGGAACGTGCGCTCTGCCTGTGGCCAAACAGCTCAGCGACAATTAGTCTAATTTCTGCACAGAGAACTTCTACTATTTGATGTGATCTTCAATTTAGTGTATATTTAGAGATTGTAGATTTTTGTTGTTAGCCAGAGATTTTAAAGAAGCATCGTACAGCACTGTAATTCACGGCGTGGGCAGCGGGGGGAGGGAGGGGGGGGGGCCCGCGGGCGAACACAAGACCAAGCTCTATCTCTATAAAGAACACTGGATTAGTTCACCAAGACTTAGTGTTAGGACATTGTAGTGGAATATCTTTATTATTAACAGTTTGCTATTGAAAATATTTCCTGGATATTGGGCAGCCTGAACCATATTTTGGATACCAAATCAGTTCTAGTACTGCAGGTCTCTTTGTTAGCTGCAAAACTCCAATTTGTATTTTCAGTTACATTCAGATATATGGTCATTTTAATTTTACCATTTAAACCTGTGACTGTTGAATATATCCACCTTGCAGTTTAAATGCTACAATACAGCAATCTTGTAGTCAAGCAAGGTTGTTTGTTGCCAAAAATACCGTGTATAGTACGGAAAACATCTCAGTTAGTTGTTTTTTTGACTTTTGACAACCAGCATAATTGTTCATTGACGCAGCATCCTGTAAATCTTAAACAGCATATTCTTATTCAACATCAGGTGAATTGAAAGGTGCAAATATTACAGTGTAGATCATACGAAAACATAACAGTTACGTGTTTTTTGACTTTTGCACACCAGCATTGTTATTGTCGCAGCATCCACGTAAATACTTATAAACTCAATTTTTATTCACCACAGTGTGATTGAAAGTGCAAAAAATACCGTGTATTATACGAAAACATAACAGATACAGACAATAACAGAACTCCTTTCCCGGCACTTTTTAATCTGGCGGGTCAGTCAGGTTAATGGTTGTGTACTGCGGTCCAGGACAGGTATATTCAATGTCCTGTGAAACTTATAATGGTGGTTTGAAAGAACTCTTTTTGAGGCACTTTTTAAAATCTGGGGGGTTCATGATGGTTTGGGGTAATGCTGCGTTCCAGGACTAGGATATTTCAAGTCCAGTTACTAAGTAAGTGATTGTTCAAATCATACTGCCTTCTGGCACTTTTTAATTTGTGGGTGATGCAGGTTTATGGGTCAGCTGTAGGTACAAGACTAGGGATAGTAATGCTGTGACTTTTTTTCTGTGGTTTTATACCTAAGTGTGTTGCCTAGATGTTGCAGTATCCTGTATTTGTGACTGTTTGTGGAGTGTTACACTTTCAGCTTTCCAGCAGTTTGGGTTTGGGCTGTAATAATGAAGGTGTTGTTGCTCTCCCATAGACTTTAATGGTAATCCTATAATCGATGCTCACTATCGAAAAAACCTTTTCGTAGCGGGCCCCCCTATCGACTATCGCTCGATCTCGATTGCCAAAAACAATCGCTCAAAAATAGTCCTGGGGACTGAAAAATAACATCGCCTCTCGAATGCCTCAACAAACGGCGGTGTCACGCAGGTTTTCCACTGGTGACACAAAAATTACACAGGGAGTCTTCGTTGCCCGGGTCACAAAAAAACTTTAAAGGCCTTTCTCTTTCATAAGTCGGCCAACATGTCAGGTGGAATTCCACGGGGGGAAACATGCAATCAGAGGGTTGGGGGGGGCCGTTTGCCCTGCAAACTCGGAGGGTTTCCTGGTTTGTACGATGGGAAAAATGCATGCACATTTCCCGGCCATTTTGAATCTTTGAAAATCGGTGGAAGACATCAGGAAATTTTCAAACCAATTGAACCGTGCGCCATGCGGGGGATGGCCATCCCTCCTCGGTGCAGCGCGGGCACCCCTGTTCCTCCCACTTCCCTCCCCATGGTTCCCATTTTCAGTTGGCACGGGAAAGCCCCACATCCGGGTTTCTTGCTGCATGACGCGGAGCAGTTCCCCCCGTGTGATTCGTTCGCCGAGGCCCCGGGTAAAAACTGCGTGACCCGTTGCCCTACACATGTGGTATATGGGAAATACTTTTGGGGCTGAGATGGTGGTGGTGGTGGAGGGGAGGAGGGGACATTGGGCGAGGTCAGTTTTTTGCAAGTGGAGGAAAAAAGGCGTCCCCTTCCAAGTTTTTGGTGTCCCTGGGGGGGAAGCACTTCCCCCAGTGGGGTAAAGGACATGTACGGGGCCCTGAGTGTTACAGCCCCCAAGTCCGCGTCCCGGGCCCTTGGAACAAACGATAAGTCAAAGATGCCCCCACCTTCTTTTTCTTTTTATGAAGTGTGGTCTGCCTTTTTGGGAAAAAAAAAATTACGGCTTGGAACTCTCCCTCGCTCGGCACAAGCCTTATTTTTGAACGGTGCAGAGTCCACCTTTTGGAAGGGGGGTGCGTCCCAAACAACTTGTACAGGGCACGGTCAGCTGCACCTTAGATGGTTGGCGCATCGTTGTCTCTTTGAATCCCCTCGTGAAGACTGCTCGCCAGAGTAGCGAGGACGGGTTTGGGAGTGGGAGATGATGTCAAAGGGAAAAAACAGCCCCCTTCGCAGAGGTGGTGGAGTTGACGGGCTGCAGGGCTGCGAGCCACTGGGCGCTGCGCTGCTGCTGCTCGGCGGCGGGGTAGACCCCACATCTGACCCGTTTCCCCCGGGCCACCGGATGGTGACGCTGTGTTTTGACGCGGGCCCGTGGTGCCAACGTTAGCCCCCGGGCCCCGCTTCACTTTCCCCCCACAGATTTAATTACCCTATTCGGCTCCTCAGCTTTTAGAAAAGAATGCCACACCGGGTTCGGATTTTCCCCCCAACGCCCCCGCACTGAGTGATACTGCCCCGCTGCCTCGGGGCCCCCTGTGCTGTAGTTTTTTGGGACCTGCGAAGGGGTTTTTTACCCGGGGCGCTTGGCTCCCACCTCACACTGCTGATCCTGTGCTCCGGCCCACGCCCACTTGCTGGCTGCGCTGCTGCCTACGCGCAAGCGGCCCCTTTTTTAACGATGAAAACCCTTGCCTCCCCCCGGCTCCCAATTTGCGGTCGGCCATCATCCTATTTGTGTTTCATCGTCACGCTGTCCTCATCACCGGTCTTGGGTTTCCCGGGGGCTGACCTCCACAACATGACCTCCCATCCCACTTCCACATCAACTTTGCCGCCTACTGCAAGAAGCAGGGATTTTTGGCCCCATTTCTTCGCTGCCAAGTAGCTGTGACTGCCCTCCTAAAATTTGTTCACCCTCGCATATAGTGGGCTGAGCCCGATCAATAGTAATCTTGGTGAGGGAACCGGAGGGACGAGGGGGCTGGGACAGGTGGGGCCCCCTGACCGCTCCCGGGGCCTGACAACTAATGGTTTTTTGTCTGAGGTTCCCACCGATTTGGTGGGGTTGTCAGATGTATTGGGGGGAAAGGGGACCTAGTCAACCAACAAAACCCTTGGGTTTTTGAAAAACCACGGCCCCTGTGACAGCGGCAGTTGTGGCCCCACCGAGTGACCCCCGCTCGACGTCCCCCTTTCTGGGCTGCGACCTGGGTCTGCTCCAGGAATGTTTGTGCCACTGCCACTCGCGGTGAAGAGCCTCCACCCCCTGTCGAATCTGTTTGTTCTTAATGTACAGACATGTTTGATGTTTATATCTGTTAAAAGATAAATATTTCACCCTGTTTTTGACTCCAAATGAACCCGTAAAAGCTTGGGGAACCCTTGGGTATAAATTGCCTCCACAAATGGCCCGGAAAAATTTATTTTATGTGTCGTTTAAAAACTGGTGTTTTTACTAAAAGTAAAAGCCAAACAGGCTTTTAAACCTTTTGGACATGAAATTGGGGTACAGGAAAAATTTTTTATTTTGCATTTAAAAAAAAACGGGTTTTTTTTTGTCAGCACCCCCAGCAAAACAACGCTTAAAATTTAACCCCCGGGTTAAATTGCGCCAAAAAATTTAGGGACAAAATATACTTTTTTAGCGGTTACAATTGCGTGTTTTTTACGCCACACAACAGAGAACAGTTGTAAAATTAACCTTTGCTTGGAATTGGGTACGAAAAATTTTTATATTTTTGGGGTTGAAAAAAAACGGGTTTTTTTTTGTCAGCACACCAGCAAAAAAACGCTTAATTTAACCCCCGGATGTAAATTGCGCCAAAGAATTGAGCCGCTAAACTAGTGCTTTGTAGCGTGTTACAATTCCCTTTTTCTACGCCCCACAACAAAAGGGTACAGTTGTAAATTTAAACCTTTTCTTGTGAATTTTGGTAAAGGAAAAATTTAAATATATTTTGGGATAAAAAGCGGTTTCTTGGGGGCACACACCCGCAAAACAACGGGTTAATTAACCCCTGGATGTAAATTGCGCAAAGAATTGAGCAGCCCCAAAAAGAAAAGGGTTTTTTATTGTAAAAACGCGTTTCTTTAAATGAATCAACAGGAATGGGTTAGACCCCCTTGGATATTGAATGTATATGAGTCAGTGGACGCACACTGGGTTTTGATCCAATACCCCAAAAAATTTGAAAAAGAACATTAAGAGAAGCGTTTGAGACAAGCTGAGACACCCACGAAATCGCTGTATAAAAATCAATTCTTCAGTAAGAGCTATCAGCCGTGACGCACCTTCCCTGATCAGTACAGTGAAGGGGGTGAGTCCGGCTCGCACCCGGACTTATTAGTGCGGTAAAGTCACAGAAACCCCCCCGGGCTCTGTTGGGGTTCACCTCTGCACTGCATGAGGGTACCTTCTTCCCCCCAAGGTGCTTTGCCCCGGGAGCGCCATGTGTCGCAAACCATTTTATCAACAAAAGCACACTTTGTTTACCCGAAATCCCCAAAGTTGCTTCGTTTCCCAAACCCAAATTTTTCCTGAAATTTTTCCCTAAACAAATTTCCCACTTCGTTAGAATCGATTCGCCCATCTCTAGGGGGCGCCCTTTTTGGGTCAGGTGTTCCTTTTGTAATTGTTAGGTATATCTCTAGGTTGTGGTAGGGAATTAATGTTTCCCCCCGCTCCCCTTTTTTTAAGATTGAAAATTTAAAATAAAAATTATATTTTATCATTCTTCTACATAAAGGTAATTCGTTGTTTTTTTTTTCTGGTTTTTTGGAAAATGGCAAGACAAAGTACACCTGACCGAATCAAACCCCTGTTTTTCTCCCCATATGCTATGGAAAGAAAAAAGGGGGGTGAAAATGCATCAATTTTGCGTTTTCCCCTTCCCAAGGGTTTTCCATCCTTTTTTTAAATTTGGATTCAATAAATATATATATATTTTTTTATAAAAGAAGAGGAGTGCTGAAATCCGTGTACAAATTTTGTTATTACTTATGACACTCTCCAGAGTGTTACTCTCTGTACAGATCCTTGTTGGAGTGGTGAGCTGGTTTCTGCAGTTACATTTTTATAATTGCACCAGCGTCTATGAAAATAGCAAATGGAGATGTGGATTAACTTCGTTTTATTCTTAAATTTAAATTTAAAAAAAAAGTAAACTACCCTCCATAAAAACCCCAAGCACTCCTCAAAAACGGGGCTGCTTTAGGTTTTTTTAAAATTATCAGGTAAAGGAGCCTGTTGCCTGATGTAAGCGATTTCAAACCCCACAGAGAACTTTAAATTTTAAGAGACCTGCTTGATAAGGGGACCTTGACGTGTTAGGTTGGCACATGCAATTTAATCAAACTGTGCACTAAAAACCTTTAGAGGACAATAGTAATGCATGTTAAATGTTACACTAGTTATGTGTTTGTATGGGTTTAGTGCCTGTTGTGTGCTGCTTTATTTTGTGTTTGACATCCTTTTCTGTTGCCCGGAAAAAAAAAAGTGAAATCAGAATGTCCCACCCCCCTTTCCTTTTTTAAAAAAAGAGTGTTTTTGGGTTTTTGCTAAATTTTTTTTTCAATTACAATCAAAGTCTGGATTAGGCCAAATCGGCCCAACCCAAATTTAAAGTGCAGCACTACCTCCACACTCCAAAAACCTACTGATATTCTAATTGACTTCTTGTCCAAGTGACTAGGGGTTTTTTTGGGAGTTTCTAGCTGGGGTTTTTTTTTTGGTGATGATGTTTTTCGGGAACGGGCACGCAGAAAATGTCAGGCTTTTTCGATTAACAGGATCTACCAACCCCGAAACCTATTTCACCCAAAGGGTTTTTCCATCACAACCTTGATTTCAAAATTGACATGTTTTTGGACTGGGGGACTTGGGGGCCCCCAATAGTCACACCAGTGGAGTTGATTCTTGGGGGCCCCCCCAGTGGAGTTGATTTTTGGGGTCCATGAGTGGAAATTATTCTTGGGGGCCCCCCAGGTAGTTAAAATTTTTGAGGCCTACAAGGGAAAATTTTAAAATTGGGGGTCCCCAAAAGGAATTGGCCTTTGGGGCCTACCCGTGGGAATTTTTTTTATTTTTTTTTGGGGCCCATCATGGGTTTGATACTTTGGCCCCCCCCGAGTGCAGTTTAAAATTTTTTTGGGGCCCCCCCATTGGGGAGTTAATTTTTTTTGGGGCCCACATAGATTTCCCTTCTTGGGGGGCCCCTAATGGAAAAGGGTCTTGGGGGGCACCATTGAAGTTTTAAACTTGGAGCCCACCACGGAATGATTCTTGGGCCCACCCCTAAAATTTAATTCTTGGGCCCACCATGCAGATGATTCATGGGGTGTAACCTTTGGGAATTTGGTTTTTGGGGCCCACCATGGGTTTAAAACTTCGGGGAAAAACCCCAAAAGCTACTGTAAATTACTGCATATACCGCACATATCTTTTGCCGCTTTTTCTCTGCCTTTCTCCCTGAAAGCAGACCTGTGAATGCCATGATCAGGAGCCCACCACCATGCCCAAGGGCCAACAGGGGGTTTCCACTGCTCCAAGCCTGCAGATTGATAGGATTTGTCATCAAAGTCTTTTTAAAATGGGACCGCACTTATCTCCAAACCGGGCCCCCCCAAAATTTCCCCCGTTTTGTATGGAGAAGAGGAAAGTGCTTGCAAAAGTCACCTCCTTTTAAATTTCAATGGAGTTTTTTCCCTTAAAAAGTCGAATACAACCCCTTTAAAATAATGACGGGAATACTTTTATTTTCCCTGACAGGGTTTTCCCTTGGGGCTTTTTTACAATGAGAATTAAAATAGACAATTACCATAGATTCCTAGAACTTGTGAACCCCTTGACAACTTGGCTAATCTGCATTCCTGGTGAAATGACACCAAAAAATTTTTTTAATAAAACCCGGGAATGAAGTAAAATTAAAAATAATGCAGCAATTTCTTTAACCCCCTATCTCCCTTTGACTTTTCCCTCCTCGTACGGCAGCCAATAAAATGGGGCGCTAAATGTGAAACTCAATACAAATCAATGACTAATTAAATTTATGTCTAAATTAATAAATCAGATCTATTCGGCTTCATGTTCTAATGAGTAATTTCTATTATGATGAATACAGTTATTAGATTCAGAATTTAATGAACCATATTGTTGAATGAAATTCTTGTGACAATTGGGAATAATGGAATATATTAACCTCCGTCACAAGGCCGACACCACTTTTGGGGAAAAAAATTTAAAGAAAAATAGTACGAAAACCCTCATGATTAATATAGGTCCCGATTCGATCCACCAGATTATCCATTTGTATCCAAACATGCAGAGGCTTGTTGTCTCTGATATGAGAATTAAATCACAAAAGGTCCATTCAAACGGACAACCTCCCCATCTACACAAATAATCTACAAATATATTGACTTTTTATACTATGGACCCCTCCAGCACCAGGGCCCGGGGGACCCCCTACTCCTCATCCCTACTCACCCCTTTCCCTATCGACCAGGCCCATTTTAATCTTCCCCATGTTTGGGGTTTTTTTTTGGCTATGCCTCCATTGCAGCACAGCACCGCCATTTTATAGAACGTGTTTCTATTCTTCCTACTCACCTCCTATTACCTTATCATCTTTCTTTCATATATCTATCATCTGGAATACACAAATCATTTTTGTCTGGCTGTATAATTAGTAGTATTGTGCCACATGACAAAACCACAAGCTTTTTTACCACCAATTATTGCAGACTTGCACTTTGTCCCGCAGTACATGAAACACCGAAACTGTGGTGATCACCTGTAAACCACGTAAAAGGGGCTGATTGTAACTAAAACATCGCATTTGATCTATCACTAGCATCTATGCCGTCCCCTCAAAAAATGGATTTAAACCCATAGTTTAACCCTTATTTTGTTCTTTTTATCCATCTATCCACATTTCTGTTTCTCTCTACCGTCTGTTTGTTCTTTATATGTATGTTCTTTCTATCTCTATCTATCTATCTATCTATCTATCTATCTATCTATCTATCACTATCTTTTTCCCTCTATCATCCCCTATCTATCTATCGATCTATTTCAATCTATCTATCTTCTATCTATCTACATCTATCTATCATCTATCGTCTATCTATCATCTATCATCTCAATCTATCTTCCCCATCTACTACTTCTAATCTATCTACTATCTACTATCTATCTATCCCCTATCGTCATCCTTTATTTTATCTCCTGTCTTTCTATCTATCTACATCTCATATCATTTTCTATCTATTTTCTATCTACATTCATCT
>JAODAL010024995.1:0-59510 GCA_025379985.1 Phyllomedusa bahiana
GGGAATTGGGGGCAAAACATTTTGTTGGGGACAAATTCTAGACTCAAGAATTTTCAGAACCAGCTACAATACCTCATTAAGTGGCAAGGTTATGGGCCCGAAGAAAATTCGTGGGAACCAGTGAGTAACATCAATGCTCCTAGACTGATAAAACAATTTCATCAGAGACATCCGGAGAGACCAAGTCAGGTATCGTCCAGAGCCGCTGTTAGGTGGGAGTAATGTCAGGATTCTCCTCTATGACTTGGAACTTGTTTACTGTAGTTTGCCCTTAAGTTTGCCCTCATCAAGATGGTGGATCGTGTCTCAGCTGGGTGCCATCTTGTTTCCTGTTTCCTGTTTTGTCAGCATATATAAACTCCTCAAGCCTGTTACTCATTGCTTGAGTATTGGTTTAAGCTCCTGCTGTGCAGTCCTCTAGCCTGGAACTGCATTCCCTTAGTGCCTCACCTTTGCGGTTTACCCTGCAAACTTCTGATACCTATGTGTCATTCAACTGTGCTCCTCCTGACTTTGCCTAGGATCCAGTCTACATCTCTGCTGCCTCCTGTTCCAGTCTGCATTGGCCTTCGCTGTGTTCAAGCCAGTCCTAGCCATTGGATTCCAGCTGTATCCACTAGTATCGTGACAGCCATATAGAGACCACATAGAGGTCAGACACCAGCTCAGGTATAACCTACAACACCACCATATAGAGACCACATAGTGGTCAGACACCAGCTTAGATATAACCTACAACACCGCGTATAGAGACCACATAGAGGTCAGACACCATCTCAGGTATAACCTAAAACACCACCATATAGAGACCACATAGTGCTCAGACACCAGCTCAGGTATAACCTACAATACTGCCATATAGAGACCACATAGTGGTCAGACACCAGCTCGGGTATAACGTACAACACTGCCATATAGAGACCACATAGAGGTCAGACACCAGCTCAGGTATAACCTACAACACCTCCATATAGAGACCACATAGTGGTCAGACACTAGCTCAGGTATAACCTAAAACACCGCCATATAGAGACCACATAGTGGTCAGACACCTGCTCATATATAACCTACAACACCACCATATAGAGACCATATAGTGGTCAGACACCAGCTCAGGTATAACCTACAATACTGCCATATAGAGACCACATAGTGGTCAGACACCAGCTCGGGTATAACGTACAACACTGCCATATAGAGACCACATAGAGGTTAGACACCAGCTCAGGTATAACCTACAGCACTGCCATATAGAGACCATATAGTGGTCAGACACCAGCTCAGGTATAACCTACAACACCGTCATATAGAGAGCACATAATGGTCAGACACCAGCTCAGGTATAACAGACAACACAACCATATAGAGACCACATAGTGGTCAGACACCAGCTCAGGTATAACCTACAACACTGCCATATAGCGACCATATAGAGGTCAGACACCAGCTCAAGTATAACCTACAACACCTCCATATAGAGACCACATAGTGGTCAGACACCAGCTTAGATATAACCTACAACACCGCGTATAGAGACCACATAGAGGTCAGACACCAGATCAGGTATAACCTAAAACACCACCATATAGAGACCACATAGTGCTCAGACACCAGCTCAGGTATAACCTACAATACTGCCATATAGAGACCAAATAGTGGTCAGACACCAGCTCGGGTATAACGTACAACACTGCCATATAGAGACCACATAGAGGTCAGACACCAGCTCAGGTATAACCTACAACACCTCCATATAGAGACCACATAGTGGTCAGACACTAGCTCAGGTATAACCTAAAACACCGCCATATAGAGACCACATAGTGGTCAGACACCTGCTCATATATAACCTACAACACCACCATATAGAGACCATATAGTGGTCAGACACCAGCTCAGGTATAACCTACAACACTGCCATATAGAGACCACATAGTGGTCAGACACCAGCTCGGGTATAACGTACAACACTGCCATATAGAGACCACATAGAGGTTAGACACCAGCTCAGGTATAACCTACAGCACTGCCATATACTGGTCAGACATCAGCTCAGGTATAACCTACAACACCGTCATATAGAGAGCACATAGAGGTTAGACACCAGCTCAGGTATAACCTACAGCACTGCCATATAGTGGTCAGACACCAACTCAGGTATAACCTACAACACCACCATATAGAGTCCACATACTTTCAGACACCAGCTCAGGTATAACCTACAACACTGCCATATAGAGACCACATAGAGGTCAGACACCAGCTCAGATATAACCTACAACACCTCCATATAGAGACCACATAGTTGTCAGACACCAGCTCAGGTATAACCTACAACACCACCATATAGAGACTACAGAGTGGTCAGACACCAGCTCATATATAACCTACAACACCACCATATAGAGACCACATAGTGGTCAGACACCAGCTCAGGTATAACCTACAATACTGCCATATAGAGATCACATAGAGGTCAGACACCAGCTCAGGTATAACCTACAACACCACCATATAGAGTCCACATAGAGGTCAGACACCAGCTCAGGTATAACCTACAGCACTGCCAGATAGAGAGCACATAATGGTCAGACACCAGCTCAGGTATAACAGACAACACAACCATATAGAGACCACAGAGTGGTCAGACACCAGCTCATATATAACCTACAACACCGCCATATAGAGACCACATAGTGGTCAGACACCAGCTCAGGTATAACCTGCAACACCGCCATATAGAGACCACATAGAGGTCAGACACCAGTTCAGGTATAACCTACAACACCACCATATAGAGACCACATATAGGTCAGACACCAGCTCAGGTATAACCTGCAACACCGCCATATGGAGACCACATAGAGGTCAGACACCAGTTCAGGTATAACCTACAACACCACCATACAGAGACCACATAGAGGTCAGACACCAGCTCAGGTATAACCTACAACACTGCCATATAGAGACCACATAGAGGTCAGACACCAGCTCAGGTATAACCTACAACGCTGCCATATAGAGATCACAAGAGTCCAGACACCAGCTCAGTATAACCTAACAACACGCCCATATAGAGACCACATAGAGGTCAACACCACTCAGGTATAACCCTAACAACACCACCATATAGAGACACAAATAGAGTCAGACACCAGCTCAGGTATAATCTACAACACTGCCATATAGAGACCCACATAGGGGTCAACACCACTCAGGTATAACCTACAACAACTGCCATTAGCAACCACATATAGTTCAATACAATACAAGGAAATCCCTAAAGAGCATTTAGCTACATCATACATGAAAAAACTTTGAGATTCTTATTAATTTTTTTTAAAAAAAAATGTTTAAAGGCCCCCAGAACTTACAACGTGATCTGGGTGGGGTGGTCCACCAAAAAAAAATTAAACCGGGTTTTTTTCTAACAAAAAAAAAATCTTTCTCCACAGCCCCCTTGCAAGCGGGTTCATGTTCCCTGTCATCAGATAAGAAGTACAAACAAGCAAGCGTGGCCAGATCAGCTCCTGTCAGCTCCTGTTCATGTCTAATGTAAACTGTCAGGAAACTAAGGGGGTCTTAGCAATGCTGTAGCTCTCAGAGGCTTTACTTTTTAAATGACATATATTTAGAAAAGTGATTAAATACCCATTTTGGAGGATCCCACGTCAACATTACATTGTGGATAAAACCTTTAAATTGAATTTGTATGCAAGTCAGAACAGGTACATTTATTAAATGTAACTGATTTCATGTAGCAGATACATTTTTATGTTTTGAATAGTGCAGGGAAGAGTTAACACCCCTTTTTCATTTGTTCTGCTGTCTGTGCCAGTGTTTAGAATATTTCACCCTCTGTGGAATGCTGGCACTTGGAACTGCAAGTGCCAGCATGACACAGCAGCGCATGCTAAACACATGTACTGTATCAGGACTTATACAATTAGTACGTGTGGTGTGGCGTGCTTGTACTTGTAGTTCCACAACTATAAATGCCTGAATACCACACATGTACTAACTTTATGGGTGCTGAGACAGTACAGTACTCTATTTTACAGACCTGCCGTGTCGGGGTGCACAGCGAGCTGTTGTGCCGACCTGAAGGCGAAGATACCCAGCACAAGGTGGGAGAAAGGTAAAGAAAAGAGCTGCGACCAGAAGACAAAGTGGGCAGAGGAGGGATTGTGACGTTCCAATGTTACTATGGGCCGTGACTAAGTATATGATGTCAGCACGATGAGCAAAGCACCCTAAGTATCTGTTTCTATCTCGGTGATGGATGTACATCGGGGACCACCTGTAAAAGCCCCAGTTACGAGGACATATGTAGAAAAAAAAAACAAGCCCTGAAGTCATTGCAGAGCTGATTTGTTTCTGATAAGAGCCAGCAGCTCCTGCAGTTACCGAGCCCTGGTGGTCACATGACCTCCAGGAGCAGGAGGCTTCCTGCTATTCTATATATTTAGCATTTAATGAGCACTGTTTACAGCGATCAGAAAAGCAGGGACAGTAATAATCTGTCCCTGCCTTGTAATGCTGACCGCCAGTTCTCCATTCAGATGTTTACAGTCAACAGGAAGTCAGCATCTAGTACAAAAATATTTATTGCATTTTAATTCTTATTTTCAAAAGTGAATGGAAACCTTTTTTTTTTTTTTTACTTTCAGTGGCTGGTTATATCCAGGCTCGGACTGGAAGCAGAGAAAACCCCTAACGGGCCTCTGGGCACAGGGCTGCTTTTCAGGGAGAAAGCAGAGTGCTAGAGTCCTGTCCAATAGCTGCAGGCACCCCAGTCTGACACTAGCCATATCTCACTGTGCACCTGTGTCAGCTGGATGTGATAAGGACTGGCCTTCAGTCTCTGGATATAAATAAGAAGCTTTCCATCGTCTGACAGCACGGAGAGCGCTAAAGAAACATATTAAAATGTTACATAAATTCTCCTTATACAATTAACCAGCTGTTCTCATTGATCTCTGCATTTACGTCACCAGGATTTCCTCCAGAAGAGTAGAGATCAGAATTTTCTCTAATCTATGTAGCAAAAGTCCACTCCCAAAATAGACCTAGTACCCTATCTGGGATTTTCTGTCAGATGTAACAAGCATTTATAGGGCCCCAAAGAAAAATGGGGCCCCATCACTAAATGACAAGAAACTGAAGCAGCAGCATGAATAGCGATTATTAAAGTTATAAATAACAGAACCAAACTAGCAGCCCCACCACCGATTGGTTTCTGTGTGCCCATACCATTTATTTCATACTTTTTGGAAATGCAAGCCATTTTGTTGTTCTTGTTAGTAATAAAAAAAAAAAACAGTAGTAGTGGACAACAGAAATCCCCTATTCCCTACACAAAGGTGCTATGTTCTTGTTTGCAAGTGCCACCCCTAAACCTCTGGGCCCCGTACCAGATACTAGGCTGCTGCCCATGGCTGTGACTGAAACATTTAACATACATGTAATAATCACCACAAAAATCAGACTGCTAAAAGATCTCCCAAACACGCTGTAAATCACTATAGAACTCTACTGTGGTCTTGAAGCAGTTTCATAGAATTAATGGGAGTCTGGATGTTATGAACACATGGACCCTTAAAGAGATTTTTTTTGCTACAAAGATCTTATCTCTTATGATGGGGACAGTAAAAATAAGCACTTTTGCAATTGGTTTGCATTACCTAAATCATGTAGTATAGCAGATATAAGCTAATCTGTGTGTTATACACTTAAAACTGCAGCTTGAGGTCGTGCAATGCCCCCTTTTCTGTGGTTGGCTGACTGTTTTTATGAAGAGGTAAATAGTCTGGATGGTGGGGCGGCTGTGAATATTGTGTTTTTAGACTTTGCAAAGGCGTTTGACACTGTCCCTCATAAGCATTTGTTGGGTAAATTATAATCCACTGGGTTAGAAATAACAGTGTGTAATTGGATTAAAAACTGGCTATCGGATCGTACTCAGACTCTGGGTGGTCTCCGGTTATGAGTGGTGTGCCGCAGGGCTCAATATCGGGTCCTCTTTTATTTAATGTATTTATTAACGATATAGTGGAAAGGATCGATAGCACGATTTCTATTTTTGCGGATGACACCAAGTTATGCAGGGTAGTGCAATCTATGGAAGATGCTCATAAATTGCAAGCAGACCTGGACACACTGAGTGTCTGGGCATCCACTTGGCAAATTAAGTTCAATGTGGATAAATGTAAGGTTCTGCATCTGGGTAGAAATAATCTGCAGGCATCATATGTCCTAGGGGGAGAAAAACTTGGAGAATTGCTTGTTGAGAAAGATCTGAGCGTTCTTGTAGATCATAGACTCCTGAACAGCATGCAATGTCAATCAGCTGCCTCTAGGGCAAGTAAGATATTGGCGTGTATTAAAAGAGGCATGGACTCGCGGGACAAGGATGTAATTCTACCGCTGTACAAAGCATTGGTGCGTCCTCACTTAGAAAATGCTGTTCAGTTCTGGGCCCCAGTTTACAGAAGAGATGTAATGGAGCTAGAGAGAGTGCAAAGATGAGCAACCAAACTTATAAGGGGAATGGAGCATCTTAGTTATGAGGAGAGATTAGTAGAATTGAACTTATTTAGTCTTGAGAAAAGATGGCTCCGGGGAGACATGATTAATTTATATAAATGGTCCCTACAAAAAGTACAGGGAAACATTATTTCAAGTAAAGCCCCTTCAAAAGACAAGGGGACATTCCCTTCGACTAGAGAAAAAAGGATTCAATCTCCAGAGGAGAAAAGCGTTCTTTACTGTAAGAAATGTAAATCGGTGGAATAGCCTGCCTGAGGAGCTGGTCACAGCAGGAACAGTTGGGAGTTTCAAGAAAGGCTTAGATAACTACCTTAAACTAAAGAACATTAATGTGTACGTAGCCATGTAAAATTATGGATCCTGGCCGATGGTGGTTCTGTGGTCAGAGATGGGGTCTTTACTGGAGCAGATTGGTTTTTGCCTTGTGGGTTTCAGGGCATTAACCCGTGGGGGAGCTGAGCTTAAAATCCTTGTCTCCTTCCCTTCACCCACATTTTCCCCACCCTTGGTTGAACTTGATGGGCACATGTCTTTTTTCAACTGTACTAACTATGTAACTATGATATTTTATTCAGTTTGTTGGGACATGCCCCCTGTGTTGTGATTGGCTGCCTGCACTCAGTGCTTACTCCCCTCTGAGCTGTGTAAAAAGAAAGTGAAACAGCTTTCTGTGCTGGGTGTAATAAAGGCTGTCTGAGCTCCTCCCTGCTCATCTCCCAGCTCTTTTTGAAGAATCTGGGCAATTACTGAGTTTCTAGCTGCTAAATTCACTCTCCTCCCATATAACACATCCTTATACACTCTGTTCCCCTCTACCTCATGCCTGATAATAACAGAGGGCGGTGCAGAATGCATTTCTCACATTTGTTTAATCTTTAAGGCTGTATGTATAACTGTTTATAGCAATGCAGGTGTTCTGGTTACAAGGAGCTTGTGGAGGGATGTGACAGCTCTCCAGACATAAGAACCACTGTAGGAGGTCTGCAGAGTTGTGACATCCTCTCTCTTCCACTGCTCACACAGAATGATGATGTCACCACTCCTCAGTGAGGGAAGACCCGGCTACTGGGAGGAGAGACCCGCCTACTGGGAGGAGAGATCCACCCCTGGATTTGAAGCTGTAACAAACAGAAACAGCTCAAATCTGTGAAAACCTGTACTGAGAAAACCTCTTTAAAGGGATTGCCCAGGATTGGAAAAACATGGCTACTTTCTTTCAAATATAGCACCACCAGTGTCACAGGAAGTACCTGGTATGCCTGCGCAGCTCATCCTGTGAGAGAGGTGTTGCTACTTTTTAGAAAGTAGTGATGTTTTTCAGATTATGGACAACCCCTTTATATGTAGCTGTGTGATGACTGGGCTCTTGCATTTCTGCAGTACGATTCTTGTTATAAAAAACAAACTGATAATGACAGGTGAGTTCTCTGAATTTCTGTAGCATTTAGGATTGTTTTACATAGGCATAGATCACGCAGAACCATCTGTCATTCAGCCTCCCTCTAGGCCCCATTCACACCATGTTTCCTGCCTCCATATACATTGAGTTACATAAGGTGTATACCAATGGGAAATGCAGTGCTACATCAGCACTCACACTACAATTAGTTCTGGAAGGCTGATTGAGTGCTTAGCACTTTTTTTTCCCATAACAAATAATCTACATGTATTTATTTGGTTCTGGCGCCTACCAATGCCTTCTGGCTGATCATATCTGAAAGCAGGATGTGATAGAGGGAGAGAAACCAAGCTCTGTGATATATAGGGTTATATGATAGAGGAGAGGAGGTGAACTACAGTACCTTGCAAAAGTATTCAGCCCTCTTGAACTTTTCAACCTTTTGCCACATTTCAGGCTTCAAACATAAAGATATAAAATTTTAATTTTTTGTGAACAATCAGCAACAAGTGGGACACAATTGTGAAGTAGATCGAAATTTATTGGATATTTTAAACTTTTGTAAAAAATAAAAAACTGAAAAGTGGGGCATGCAAAATTATTCGGCCCACTTAAAGGAGTTATATCGTTTGAGCTGTGTTGTGTGGTTCTGCTAATTCTCTGAGTTTGAGTTTGCAATCCAGGGGCGTGTCTCTCCTGTCAGCAGGCGTGTCTCTCCTCCCAGGAGAACTGTGACATCATCATTCTGGGTTAGGCAGTAGAACATAGTTGCCAACTTTTGAAAATGGAAAAGCAGGAGATGGAAGAGGGCGCCGCGCCAAAAAATTTACATGGACACGCCCATCTTGTTGGTATGCCACGCCCCTTCTAAAAGCCACACCCACTCCGTCTAACTGCATAACGGCTTTGGTAGAAAGCCAGGTAGATGCCCTTATAGCCAGGTAGTAGCCCCCCATACCCAGGGAGTGCCCCTTACAGGCAGGTAGATGCCCCCTTGTAGCCAGTTAGATGCCCCCTTTAGTAGCCAGGTACTTGCCCCCTTTAGTAGCCAGGTACTTGCCCCCTTTAGTAGCCAGGTACTTGCCCCCTTTAGTAGCCAGGTACGTGCCCCCTTTAGTAGCCAGGTACGTGCCCCCTTTAGTAGCCAGGTAGGTGCCCCCTTTAGTAGCCAGGTAGGTGTCCCCTTTAGTAGCCAGGTAGAACCCCCTTTAGAAGCCAGGCAGTTGCCCCCTTTAGCAGCCAGGTACTTGCCTCCTTTAGTAGCCAGGTAGGTGTCCCCTTTAGTAGCCAGGCAGTTGCCCCCTTTAGTAGCCAGGTAGTTGCCCCCTTTAGTAGCCAGGTAGGTGCCCCCTTTAGTAGCCAGGTACTTGCCCCCTTTAGTAGCCAGGTAGGTGCCCCCTTTAGTAGCCAGGTAGGTGCCCCCTTTAGTAGCCAGGCAGTTGCCCCCTTTAGTAGCCAGGCAGTTGCCCCCTTTAGTAGCCAGGCAGTTGCCCCCTTTAGTAGCCAGGTAGTTGCCCCTTTAGTAGCCAGGTAGGTGCCCTCTTTAGTAGCCAGGTAGGTGCCCCCTTTAGTAGCCAGGTAGAGCCCCCTTTAGTAGCCAGGTACTTGCCCCCTTTAGTAGCCAGGTAGAGCCCCCCTATAGCTAATAAAAAAAATAATAATAAAAGTCACCTACCTCACCAGGCTCCCTGCAGCTCCGGACAGCTCACGGCCGATCTCCTCAGCGTCGCAGGGGATGTGAGTGCAGTCGTAGGTCACTTCCCCTGCGACACTGATCTGTATGTACAGCGCACACCGGCGCTGTACATACAGGGGGAGAAGGGAGGAGGGGAACGATCCCTCCTGCCTCCTCCCTGCACAGCGAGAGTCTACGGACGGGTGAGCGGCCTCTGCGGCCGCTTCACCCGCCTGTAGGAGCGGCCCGGCGGCGCAAGAGTAGCGCACCAGCGCTACTCTGGCGCCGCGGTCAGTTAAAGAACCCCCGCTGCCTGCTGGCGGCGGGAGGAATGCCAACTCTGCCGGGAGGGCGGGGGGGACCCCAATTAGCAGGACCCCCCGCCAAAAGCGGGAGAGTTGGCATGTATGCAGTAGAAGCAGAAAGTTGTCTGGATATAACAGCTCTGTAGCTCCTGCATGCTTATGTCTGCAGCCTTCAGGCTCCACAAGCACCTATTATATCTCTTAGTTTACACACAAATTACACTGAAAGCCAGCAGCTGTTACTTCGAGTGTTCACCTAAATTGTATACAAACATGGAAGAGAGAAATATAGACCGCACATCCTTACACTATACGTTTATCTAATGCTTCTCAGCAAAACTATATAAAAAACGAACAGGAGGTTCTTAGTATACTTTTTGCGCAAAACGTATAGGCCCACTTGCCACGTCGCGGCGACCTCTATTAAGTGGGTCCCTACGCTAAATGGGGGTAACGCTGCATGGCGGCCACCACCGCAGAAAAAAACACACAGATGAGGGGCACTGCCCAGTGGCCCAACAGCACCACTGCTGCCAAACCTAGCCCCCCGGCTCTGGACCGCACCACCCCACCAGCACAGCATCACAGCAGCAATGGCCGCCACACAGCACCACCACCACAAAAGGAAAGGTAGACACTGCTCACCTTTCCAGGGCTCCCTGCATACAGACTGCAAGAAACAGGGCATTAACCCTTATACAGACTACTGCTAATTAAAAACACCTGGGCCCACTTGCCACGTCACGGCGACCTCTATTGAGTTGGTCCCTACGCTAAATGGGGCTAACGCTGCATGGCGGCCACCACTGCAGTTTTTTATATAGTTTTGCTGAGAAGCATTAGATAAACGTATAGTGTAAGGATGTGCGGTCTATATTTCTCTCTTCCATGTTTGTTCACCTAAATTGTACTGACAACAGGCAGAGATCTTTACTCAACTACAAATGTCCACTTCAAGTAAAGATCTCTGCTTGCTGTCAGTGACATGTGAGTGAAAACAATGGGGAGGAGAAGCAATCAGCTTTGAGAGAAGAGCCTGCTCAACCTGTAACTAACTTGGGCTCATGGTGCAGTGGTAGAGTTTTAGCTTTACAAGGAAGGGATTTGGAGTTCTAGTCCCTCACAGAGTATTTTTTTCCCCTCTAAATTCTACACATATGTAGAGAGACCTAAAATATATATGTCAATCTCTATACTGATATATATACACATACATAGCTCCCCTATATCATGTCTCATCCCCCCAGAGTATATGCATTGTATCACGTATGTTGGAAGTGCTTGGTGTGACTACTGCGAGGATGGGACAATATATAGGGGAGCTTTGTGTGTGCATATAAATAAAATTATAGATGTCTACACATATATTTTCATATCTTTACATATGTGTACAATTTATAAAAGAAAATAAAAAAAAAATAGTAATGGGGCTTGAACTCCTAACCTCTCTCTTGTAGAGTGGATCAGCTAAGCACTAGACTACACAGACAACTTATACAAATACTGTGTTGAATCCTTCTGTTATACACTACAGATGGTGACGTCATAAGAAGGCGGGGCTTGCATTAGATCTGAGGAACAGAAGGCCCTCTTTTCAAAGTTGCAGCTTAAGGACTGGACCTGCGAGGAGGTGAATCAACCTCTTGGCAAAAGCCCTTTAAACAGGCAGTCATTGCCCAGATCATCACCCTAGAGCTTGGAGATGTATATAGAGACAGCAGACCTTGGTTTCACTATTGATTTTAACAGCTCAGAGGGGAGTAAACACAGAGTGTGCAGGCAGCCAATCACAGTGCAGGGGGCGTGACCCGGGGCATTTCCTGTTTAGGGGCGTATCCCAACAAGCTGAATGAAATGACAGCCACCCAATCACAGTGCAGGGGGCGTGTCTAGGGGTGGGATCCAACCAGGGGGCATGACCGACCAGCAACAGCAGAAATAGAACACAGATTTACAGAAAAGCTCATATCTGCTAAACCAAGTGACTGAGGTAATGCAACCCAATTACAAAAGTGCTTATTTTTACTGTCCCCATAATCTGAGACATGATCTTTGTAACGATAAAACCCCTTTAAGTTTATACTTTGTAGCACCACCTTTTTCTGCGATTACAGCTGCAAGTCGCTTGGGGTATGTCTCTATCAGTTTTGCACATCGAGAGACTGAAATTCTCGCCCATTTTTCCTTGGCGCAGCTGGAGCTCAGTGAGGTTGGATGGAGAGCGTTTGTGAACAGCAGTTTTCAGCTCTTTCCACAGATTCTCGATTGGATTCAGGTCTGGACTGTGACTTGGCCATTCTAACACATGGATACGTTTATTTGTGAACCATTCCATTGTAGATTTTGCTTTATATCTGCGATCATTGTCTTGTTGGAAGGAGCTGTGGAATATTCATGCTTCCTGTGATTTATTGATTTTTTTGGGGTCACAGTAGGATGTCAACTTTGAAATAGGGATATACTAGGTACTCAACAGGGCGAGCCACCAGAGGTTGGGCCATCCTTTTTGTGACGAATTTTAGACCTATTATAGGATATTGTAGGGAATTCTGAGGGAGAGACTGTATTCACCTAATTATTGATGTTTAAAAGTATATCCCCGAGTATCTGACTACTATAGATGTCCTACTGTGCATGGTATATTGCCAGTTACCACATTGGTTATAGGTCTTTATATATTTTTATAGGGTATTAATAAAAGTTAAATTTTAGAAGATAGGTTTGTATAGTATTTAGCAGTGGTTTTTTTGATTTGCATACTTCATTCATTATTATTTCAATTGTCTATCACCCCATAGCCCCCTCACCTCCACCTATCACAACAAAGTCCCCTCACCTCCATCAGTCACTCCCTACCAACTTCACCTATACCCCCAGATGGAGTTTGTAAAGAGGTGAGCACAAGTAGGGACGTGCTGGAAAAATTTTTATTCTGAGATGTTTGTGTGGTAAATTCTACAGGGACAATTCGTGGCCAGGAGAAGTCTTCATGGAGGTCTGGAAAGGTTAGAGACACAAAAGGGAAAGAGAATATTTCCAGTCATAGAAGACATCACCTGTGAGTCAATGATTGTAACTGCACTGTAATCACTTATATGTCTCCAGAGCCTGTGTACACTGGTATCTACCACTATATGGTCACTGTATGGTGGTAATATACAGTCTGCATAGCCTGTGTACACTGGTATTTAATACTCTATGGTCACTCTATGGTGGTAATATACAGTCAGAAGAGCCTGTGTATACTGGTATCTAATACTATATGGTCACTGTATGGAGGTAAAGTACAGTCTGCAGAGCCTGTGTACACTGTTATCTACCACTATATGGTCACTGTATGGTGGTAATTTACAGTCTGCAGACCCTGTGTACACTGGTATCCAATACTATATGGTCACTGTATGGTGGTAATATTGATAGAAGGTTCAGGTTCAGGTAGAGTTTGGTGGCTTCTCTTCAGTTTGGATGCTGAATAGGCTTTTCATTGTCTAGGAAAGCTGGGTGACACCAAACCCCCCAATTAGCTTTCTTCCAGAGCCGTTACACAGTTGGCATGGCCTTTTGTAATGGGGCATGGCTTGCAACAAAGGGCGTGGTGATGTGAATTCTGGAGGTGCCGTGCTACGCACACTGCAGCTCCGACTCTACTTAAAGGTCACTTTCAAAAGTTGACAAGTATGCCTTTAAGTTACAATGTGATTCCTGCTTACCCTGCCAACATACAGAGATTGACAGCTTTCCCTGCATTAGTGTGTGCACAGAGCAAACTGTCAATCACTGTATGTGGGCCGGGTAAGCAGGACCTTCAGTTTCATGTCTAAGATTTTCTCTGCTTTTTACTCAGGAAAACCTATATATCATAGAGCTCAGCTTCTCTCCCAGTGTCATGTCCTGCTCTTAGGTGGGGTAGCATAAATCACCTGACAGGTTCCCTTTAGGTATGCTTTGTTTTCTATGTTTCTACATTTACTATTAATTTAAAAAAAAAAAAAAAAACTAGAACACCCCTTTAAGTGTCTGCCCTTTTATTTCCCTACATGTACTGAGTAGGAGAGCATAAGAGAAGAAGCTAAAAGTTCACATACTGAAAACCGGACAATTTAATCCTTGAAGGGATTTTTGGAGAGTGAGATTCTCTCTGTTGGGGTGCGTCCCCCTATTCTCGTCACTGAGCGTGAGTGCTTTGTGCTTTAGTAAATAATTGATAATATGTAAGGAAGATCGAAATTGTAAATGAGGATGCAAAACGTGAGTACTGTAGCCCTGTCCTTATCTAAAGGATCAAATTACAGAGCTCCATTAAATGTGTCAATCAAACCTTGTCCATAGACATAAGGCTATTATACACTGGTGATATAACACGGCCAGGATGAAGTCATAGGTTCACCACTGGTTCAATGCCTTATTGTATTGTCTACAGTCTCTTTAATGACTGCTTGAAGTAAAGACAGATGTATTGTTTGTAACTTTATTTCTGCATAGAAAATAACTAAACGGGTGAATAACAAATATGCTAAAATGTAAATGTGAGTATCATTAAAACTCCGGAAGTATCAAAAAGACCATATGGAGCCTATGTACGTAACTAACTGTGACGAGGTTTTCGAATGCTGTGACAGTTCAAATAGTCAAAAATAATCAAGAACATATTTTTGGCATTGTAAGGTAGAATTAAAGTTGCCATAGGAACTACTGGTTGATCTTGCTATTATTCTGTCAGCCTTGAATGAGCATACAATTCGGTTTTAGAAATTCTTATTCCAGACCTGGTTTCATAATCATAGAAGTTGAAAATCGACTATGACTGATAGAGGCTGGAAGTATGAGGGTAACTCGTGAATTTCAACCTTCTTTCACCAAAATGGATCAAATGATACAACTAAAGCATGACAAAATGCTAAACATAGGCACAAGATAGCAGCAGTGTTGAACTGGGATGCCTGGGGTCCACCAATGTAGTTAGGACCTATGAGTGAAGTTGTTTCTGCTGGCCCAGCAGTGGAGTTGTTTCTGGGGGCCCACCCTACAGCTACTGCACATGACTCTTGCACTCTGGCTCTGTTTCTGCTTTTCGCCTTAAAAAGCAGCCCCAAAAGCATTCCGATTGGTCCACTAGGGGTTTCCTCTGCTCCCATGTGGACCAGTCCGAGCCTGGATAGTAGTCATCTGATACAGCTGTTCAGAGCTGCCGTCAGTAATTTCAGGGCCCCATACAGTCAGAGCATTTGGGCCCCCTGCCTATTACCATTTCCTACCTTGCAAGCCCTTTTTTTTTTTTTTTTTGGTCAAGGCCCCTGACTGGATTACTGCCATGATGGCACCCCTGAAGCTATTTCTCCCAACTCCATCAATTTCATGTATGATTGGGTGGTGGGAAGGATTATTAGGAATAAATTCCTTTTTAAAGAGAACCTAACATTACTGTGTTAATAAATTGGGTTACCTGTCAAATAACAATTCTGGAGCAACTTATTTTATAACTCTGTGATGTGGTATTCCTATGTTATTCCTCCTAGAAGGTTACATAGTTACATAGAACAGTTGAAAAAAGACATATGTCCATCAAGTTCAACCAAGGGTGGGGAAAATGTGGGTGAAGGGACGGAGATATGGAGTTTAAGCCTAGTTTCTCTACTGATGAAGGCTTTGAAACCCATAAGGCAAGAACCAATCTGCTCTAAAGAAGATTTCATTTCTGATCCCAGAGTTGCTATCAGACTGAATCTAGAAATTTTATATGGCTACATACATATTAATATTCTTTAGTTTCAGTAGTTATCTAAGCCTTTATTCAAACCCGTAACAGTTCCTGCTGTGAAAAGCTCCTCAGGTGGCTATTCCACAGATTTACAGTTCTCACAGGGAAGAACCCTTTTCTTCTCTGGAGATTAAATCCTTTTTTTCTCCAGCTAAAGGGAATGTCCCCTTGGCTTTGGGGGAAGCTTTACATAAAATAATTTTTCCCTATACTTTTTGTAGTACCATTTATATATTTATATAAATTAATCATGTCCCTCCAGAGCCATCTTTTCTCAAGACTAAATAAGTTCAATTCTTTTAACCCCTCCTCATAATTAAGATGCTCCATTTCCCCTTATAAGTTTGGTTGCTCGTCTTTGCACTCTCTCTAGCTCCATTACATCTTTTCTATAAACTGGAGCCCAGAATTGAACAGCATATTCCAAGTGAGGACGCACCAATGCTTTATACAGCGGTAAAATTACCTCCTTGTCCTGCAAGTCCATGCCTCTTTTAATGCATGCCAATATCTTGCTTGCCTTAGAGGCAGCTGATTGACACTGCATGCTGTTCTGTAGTCTATGATCTACAAGAACGTCCAGATCTTTCTCAACAAGCGATTCTCCCAGTTTTTCTCCCAATAGTACATATGATGCCTGCAGATTATTTTTACCCAGATGCAGAACCTTACATTTATCCACACTGAACCTCATTTGCCAAGTAGATGCCCAAACACTCAGTGTGTCCAGGTCTGCTTGCAATTTATGAACATCTTCCATAGAGTGCACTACAACATATAGCTTGGTGTCATTTGCAAAAATAGAAACTGTGCTATTGATCCCCTCCACTATATCACTAATAAATACATTAAATAAAAGAGGACCTAATACTGAGCCCTGGGTTACACCACTCACAACCGGAGACCACTCAGAGTAGGAGTCATTTACCACCACTCTCTGAGTATGATCCGATAGCCAGGTTTTAAACCAATTACACACTGTTATTTCTAACCCAAAATACTTTAATATACCCAATAAATGCTTGGGGGACAGTGTCAAACACCTTTGCAAAGTCTAAAAACACTATGGGCCACATGTATGAAATTTGGCATTTAAACGACAAATTTCATGTGCATAATAATAGCCTAGAATGGTTCTTGGAAGAGACTGTAGAGTGGCATATTTTTCCTTAGGGTGTGCAGCAATCCAGTTTACTGGAGGCAATGCACCATGGACATGCCACCGTGTATCTCTTCACTGCACTGTACAGTGTCTCAGTCTTCTGGTCTGCGGCTTCCTGCTTTAGCAATTTCTTATTGCACACACACATGCACCTGTGCTGGATTGAAGGTTCAAGGCATGCCCGATCTTTTCCAGAGCCATTGCCCTGGGACCTGAGTCTCCCCTTTCCACCTTTGCCAGTTTGGTTGGTGTGTTTTAGCGTGTTTTCAGAGCAATTATTGTGCACAACTTTCTGGTTTGACATTTTTCTATTGCCTGCCCTGACCTTTTGCCTGTGACCTATTTATGCAAGAACTCTGCCTGGTCTGACATTCTGCTTGTGACCCAGTTATGTCTCTGTCCATCCCTCCGGTACCTTACCTGCATGACCGCGTCATGGTAACGAACCTGTGTGAAATCCCAGATCCCTTGTATAAAAGCTTAAAGGGTAAGACCAGGGGACTCCCTAGGCTGAACTCCTCAACCAAAACTCGTGGCTGACACTGGGGACCCACCATTTGCTTATGACAAAACACCAGTAAATTTACACTAAATCACCATAATTAACGGCCACTAAAGCTCCTACAATGTATTCCCAAATGTCTGTGCAGTTATGCATCCCCTTATCAGGACATGTTTTTTTCAGTTTAAGTTGAAAAATGACATTATCTTTGCATGTATTTATGGGATTCATGTATAAAACTGATTACTATAGTGCATTCCACCACCTGCTCTACTGAAAAGTAGTGTGAGGTTAACACCTTCTTGAAGTCCGTATATAGTTAGCCCTGACTAGAGGTTCCTACCAAGCCAGGGGTGGCCTGAGAAGATAGTTATACCTTTGTGTTTTGAAGACTGCTCAAATTGTGTTTTAAAACGTGCAAACACTTAGTACTACCTAAAGTAAACCACAGCCACCAAGGATCTGTGCCATGTGTGAGATTTGTTTTTATCAAGCATGATGTGGATGCAAAAGTGAAAAATCTTCCAATTTGACCAATACAGCTCGCATGCAGTGTCAGACTGGGGCATCTGGGGTTCCCCAGTGGAGTTGATTTTTGGGGCCCAGTGGTAAAGTTGGGATCCACCCATAATGCCAATAAATCATGCACTCTGCATCTTGCTTTGTGTATATCTTCCTCTACCTTTCTCCTTGAAAATCATCCCCAGGTCTGCTATGCCCAGAGGCCCATTGTTGGCCAATCCAAGCCTGCCTACATAGGTTTCTTTTTAGTGGGAAAAACTGACAACCTTGTTCCAGGAATATCAGATATTTTGTATTTTCCAATTTATCCAAAACTGACACGTAAGGGTATGTTCACATGGCGTCTTCACTCCGTATGAACATACGCTTTTCAGATGCATCTCTGGGTCAATATGAACAGACACAGAGACACATCTAACAATTAGCAGTGAGTTTATCACTGCCCAAAATGAGAAACACGCAGCAGCGTTCACATAAGAGATCGCCGCTGCGTGTTTGCATCGCGCCTGCCGGGTCCGTCTTACGAATGCGATCCAAGAATTGACATGCAAGACGGAGGCAAGACGCCGTGTGAACATACCCTAATGGTCAAAATAGAAAGTCAACACAAAATCATGGGAAAATTAGACAATTCCTAACTGGTTTCCACTGCTCAGTGTTCTGGTCTTTTGAAAATCAAAAATATATGTAGTTTTGTGCTGGATACAAGCTCTGGATTGGAAAGTCAGATTGAAAGATATTTATTTTCTATATTTACATTAAATACAATAGAAAAATAGAAAACACAGAAATGTGGTGCCGGTTCCTTTTACAAAGCACCAACTTTCACACAGTGCAGTGATTTTATCTTTAGCAAATATCTTACTTTTAACAGCTTAATCTATAAAATGTGTAGTATATCTATTCAGCATATAAACCCTTACCTTACAGTTCAACCTTTGGACTGTGGAACTGAAAGGATGATTCTAGAATTTTCTCCGTGTGTTCGACTGAGTAACATAACGAGATTGCATAAGGCTGATCCTTTATTCATTGCGGTAGAGAAAAGGTTTTAGCCTGGCTAATGTTGTTATAATGTTAGTCTGATTCTCTACCATGGAAGTACCCACTGCGACAAAATAAAGCCAGTAATAATTACCTACAGCTGATGCTGACAAACCAAAATGAAGTCACATATTAGTGTGCTTTCACAAAACAGACTACATACAAGCACCAATAAGAAAGTAAGAAAAACACAACACACAAAGCACCAAAGGATAGTAAATATATTTTATTTCACACAGTTACAATAAAACAATAATAAATATATATAAAGAGAAAATCCTTGAGTGGGAGGATGCCACAAAGAACTAAAAGACCTATAGTCAGCAACCTGCAGTCTCTCTATATGTATAAGGCAATGTCTACACAGCACTGGTCTTTGGTCGGATTTTTAAGCGGATTCAATATTTAGAATACACAAAAATCCAACTGTAAACCCGTATCCATAGACCTCAATTGAAAATCCGAGATGTAGTCTATACAGGTTGGATTTTCTATTGTTGGATTTTTAAATTGTTGGATTATTGAACATGTTCTATAATCCGCCGTATTATGGCCAGCCGAAATCCGACTGTAAACACCACGACAAAAACCGCACTACAGCAATGGTATAATACAGTTGGATTTTCAATGGAAATTTAACATTGGAGTATAGACATAGCCTTAGGGCGACATGTATGATTAATAGTGATTAGACGCTTTTTTTTATTCGCGTATTAAAAATGTAGAATGCGCTTGATTTATGAATCCGCTCTACAGCAGGTCATAAATCAGGCGCATTCTAGTGCATAAACGACATTTCTGGATCAGGTAAACCACTTTCAAAGTGGTTTACCTGTTCCAGCAGTAATGCTTCTAGAATGACCATACTAAAGCTATAAATCTGTAGCTTCATACAGTTGTAGTGCGACACGCCTCCAACACACCTCCCGCAATCAGGCACATTACAGAGCGCCTGCGGCACTTTGTAATGCACCTGATACTGGCGTACGGGCGATGTGAAAATATAGCGAACGGGACTGTGCTAGATGTCGGGCTGAAAAGACACCAGACTTCTGGCGCAGACCCATTCATACATGTCACCCTTAATGTATATCTTCTGCATTATTGTAATTGTGTGTGCATAAAATAGATGAATTTACCATTCTTTGGTACCTGGTAAGTATTGTATTTCTTCTTTTGGGTGTTTTTAAAGATAAAACCAGTGACATAATTGATGTTATGATGATTTCTATAGTACAGACCGATATGTCAACTCCTTTACTGGGAGTCACCGATTTTTTTTATAGCAACATTTTGATGAGCACAGTAGCCACCCACTGTTTGACAAGTGGCCACAGTCTGTTAGGACTGTGGATTGGGATACTGTGGCTGCTCTGTTAGGGCGCGTTTACACGGCACAGGACAAATACCGGCCGGTGTGCCGGACGGTATTTGTCCTGTTTTGCGCCCGTCCCCACGGCCACGGGGGGACGGCTTTTCTCCGCGATGAGCGGAGAACAGCCCTCCCTCCTCCCATTAAAGAAGCACATTTTTCCGTCGGGAAACCGGACGGAAGATTGTGCTTCTACATGTTTTGCCGCCGGACGCCGGTGGCAAAACCGTCCGACGGCAAAACCTGTGCAGTGGGGACTGCTGCACAGGTATTGCATCGAGCACAATTGGGCTCATTTTCGGCCGGTTTGTCAGGCGGTCTGAAAAACCGCAAACCTGTTGAAAAACCGGCCGAAAACCCAGGCCGTGGGGACATGACCTTCAGAATCCCAAGTCACCACCCAGATAAACAAAACCAAAGTTCTCTTGATGTAGATGTTGCTATAAGGTAGAGGTCGCACCAGGGAGGATCTCATACTCTGCACTAGTAGGCACTGATAGTAGGAAGAAAAAAAAACAAGAAACTTTAGGTTCAATGATACAAGACATGTGATTCAGAAATGTTAGGCTGCGTCCACATGGCAAGGATGAAAACCAAGTGGAAAATACTGGCCAGATTCTGATTTACAATCCGACCAGTATTTAACACTCGCTTTTCATTTTTTGTGCCGTTTTTTGGCCAGTTTTTCAGATTCTTAACATTGGAATAGTACATTTTCCAATGGAAATCCAGTGGAAAAATGTACATGTTCCAAGTTTTTGAGGTCTATCGGATGGTTTACAGTTGAATGGTTTTCACCGGTTTCAAAATCCGAAATTCCTGTCAAAATTGGACTGTAAAACCATGCTGTGTAGACTGGCCTTTACTATTTTGATTGTTAAATGTGGACTATTGTTTTTTTTTTATCCACAGGTTACTTATAACCAATACATCTGAGGCCACATTCACATCACGTTTTGTGGTTCGGTTACCATATCTATCGGGACAGCCTTGAAAAGGTATCCCAAAATGGAGTAGAGCCACAAGGATCTATAGGGCAAATGTTTGTGTCTGGGACATAAAATATATACGCTCTAAAAATAGAGCAAACATAGTCCAAAAGAGACTACTTTCCCCCAAATAGCCCTGTTTTCCCCACGCGGTATATTTTTGGGTATCTTTTTATCAATTCTTTTCTGGTGGAGTAGGAAGAGGGTTCCCCGCACACTTGTGTGGGAGTTGTGTGTCGGGGAAGGATACTAGTCCAAATATAGAAAAAATCCACAATATCTTTGTGAAGATAGTGTTTTTATTCACACATTTGATGGGTTTACCAGATAGCAGATTAATTCAGCTCTCCGTCTTATACAAAATGCATATTAGGAAAAAACATAAGGTAAATACCACAATCTGGCGTTTCGACCAGTTTGGCCTTTTTCCAGGGATCTAATATAGGGAACATATAGTCAATGAGTATTGGATAGGAGAATGCGCTGACCATATACACAATGTAATAGTGATGAAATCAAGAAAGTGGGAAGCGAGGGGGAAGAGAAAAAGAAAGAAAAGGGGTCATAAGAAAGTGGGAAGAAAGAAAAAGAGTAAGAGAAAAGAAGTGAGTATAGGAAGCAATAAACCAGAGAGGAGGTTCTAGGGCTAAGAAGTTGAATGTAAAGGTAATGAGATGAAATTAAGGTTCAATATTTTAAAGGCTAAGCATATATGAGAATATATATATAGTATATGGTATGTGTAAAGAGGGGGAGGATAGATCTATAGGGCCAGTAAAGGATAAAATAAAGAGATAAAAAGGGGGAAGCGGGGCACTGGTGTGTGAAAGGAGGGGTGTGGAGGGAAAAATAAGTGGTATCAGGGGGATATTGATTTTTCAAAAGGGGAAAGAAGGGTATATAAGTATAGGTGAAAACAGAATAGGGGTGGAAGAAGGGACCACATATAAGTGGCATATGTAGTAGGTAAGAGGAATACAGGTAGTAGATAGTAGGGGTATATAGGATAAGACCTCTAATCTGTGGCCTGATAGTAATAGAGCTATCCATAATAAGACCCAGGTGGTGACCTATAGGAAAGTAGAAAAGACCTCAGACCAGTAAGGACACCATATAGAAGACTTCCAATCTGTGGCAAGTAAAATGATAGAAAATAACTCACCTAATAGGTGGGGTGTAGGAGCAGGAGCATGTGTCCGGTACGCTGTACAAGTCACTTATGAGGAGAACCGGAAGTTGTCATCACAGCGGTGCCGCACAATCGGAGGTGGTCAGTGGAACGCATGATTGCTGCAATATACATTCCACATGCACTCCACTTGCTCTCAAAAGGAAAAAGGTGGATAAAAAGATAAAAAAAATGGGAAATAAAGACAGGGAAAGGCAGAGGCAGATTCGGGGAGTGAAAGAGCATAGTAGGAGCTAGTGAGGTATACATGTGTGAGTATGTATGAGCACATACATGAGAAGGTAGGGTATTTAAGATGGAGAAGAAGGGGAACAAAGTCTGTGGTGGGTAAAGATGATATAGATATATATATATATATATATATATATATATATATATATATATATATTATATATTATATATATATATATATGAGGTATATGTGTATATATTAAAATAATATAGAGGATATGTCTTTGGCACTCTATCGGTTGGAGATGGGTGCACACCAAAAATTATATCAGTCCTTTATGTAAAAGGTTGCACACCAACACTTTAGTTTTCAATTCATAACAAAACTTTATTGAGCAATATAATAACCATCCGGCTTCATAAAACACATGGTTAGTATACTTTCATTTTATGTAAAAGTTTAGATTCGTATACTCTGTACTTTCGGCCCCTAAATGGCCCTTTTTTCAAACCGAATCTCTAAAATAATAAAAACAATAACAACAAGTTGTTAGTATACACAACAAATATAATTAATATATTGTTGTTAATGACATAAAAATAGATAAAAACATTATTACTCACTTCACAAGTTTTACATTTCTTATTCAACTCTTTGTAACTTTTTTTTATACCTATTAGAATACAATGGCAAAAAGGAAAAAAAATAGTGAATATATACACAAAAAAAAACAGCTAGCTGCCATAAACAGAATGCAATACAGACCACAGTATTTATTCCATGATAATCAAAATGAATAAAAGGCCATAACAGGAAAATGAAAATGCCTCTATAGCTGTTGACATATGTTGTTTAAATCTCTAATCAAACTGACATGTATCATAATACTGATCTTAGGCATATCAGAGATATCTGTGAGTATATACCATGATATAATATATGCTCCACATTAATAAGTAAGTCTCCCAGTTCTGTCCTCAAGAATAATATAGGACACATGAAAAAACATCAATTAAAAAGAATAATCTGTAAATTGTCCCATTATAAAAAATATACCTTTAATAGTCCTCAATTAATTATCATCAAGTAATTTCAAGTGGCCACACTAATGTCCATATAACAATATGAATAGCTGCCGGTATAAATTCCAAACCGCTTTTTTTACGGGCTATGGGTCATAAAAAATAAATATAAAACTACCTGTGCGCACTGCGTTGTTTTTTGGAGGCAGAACTGAACATCAGTAAATCTCGCGGGCTTTTATATTGTCCGCATGGCATATCCCCTCACTAAACACGGAGCGCCGAGATACATAGTTCCACAGCGCGTGCGCAACTTACGTCACTAGGTGACGGTATCGGAGACTGTGTAAGCATCGCTGGTCTTCATTAAGATCAAGCAACGTAAGCACAGATCATCAGTAAAAATAGGCTATTATACTTGAGCTCTGGAAAGATTGCTCACATAGTTCTAATATTATTAATTATCTAAGGTATAAGGTATAGGTTAAATAATAACAAAAGGGACGTTTGAATGTCAAAAACTTGTTATTATATATACAGTTATCTCCTCTTGACCTAATTTCAATAACTAGAATATATGGGAGAAAAATATATAAAAAAAAATTTAGTGAATAGAGAGGAGAAATTCAATACCTCCAAATAGATAAAAAAATTATAGAAAAATAAAGGAAAACTCAAAAAATATGAACACTATTCAATTTCCAACAGTATCACAATTGAACCACCTTTACAAAAAATTAATTTTAATTTTTAACTTTTTCAAAAATTACCATGTCATCCTGATTATCTCATCTCTGTGGATAAGACATTCTATTATAATTCACCCGGAACATAAAGTAACAGAAAGCCCTAATTATATCTGTATCAGCACATAGATGTCCTGATATATGGCCGTACCCAAAATTAAATGACTATATAGTAATTAAAGATTGATGCAAAATTCAAATTCTCTTTAATCCTTTGGGTCAGCGCTCTAGAGATAAATCCAAAATGATTCTCTCTTTTTTTAATAACTGTCTCTATCCCTCCATCAAGGTATTTGTGAGTCAATACCTGGTACGTAGTTGGACAATTATGTTTCCTTTCGAAAAATGTGCTGGAATTGGTAGGGCGTTATTCCTCTAATAGTGGACTTGTTTTTGCTTGCGGTCTCCACGCTGGGCAGTCCCCCCCCAACGTATGCGGCCCCGCAAGGGCATTTACACAAAAAACAAAAAACCGGGATTCGCACTATAAACTGTTAACCTAAGTTTACCGTTGTGGATGGTCAAAAACTCTCCCTTAATAAACTTTTTGGCATTGGGCCAAACCCAAACTGGGTAAGAACCAGTTTTTGGGGGTGTGGGAAAGGGTTAGGAATTTTAGAAAGGTTCCCCCCATGGTCGGCTATTTTTCTGTAGATTAAGGGATTTTTATAAACTGATGGGGGGAGTTAAATTCCCAATTTAGGATATGCTTGATGTAAAAGGGTCAATGTTTCCCTACCGTCCTTTACTTCTCCCAAAAAAGGATGTTTTGGGTAATACATGCATAGTTTAATTTTCCCTACATTTACTTTTTTGAATTTCTTTTATCATATATGTTTTTTTTCCCCTCCAAAAGGGAGGGGATCCCCCTCGGGAAAAAATCTTTTAGACATCTTTCCTAACGAATCTCCCTATGTTTCCTACTATACAACCCCTGTAATCCCTTTAAAATTTGGGACCTAGGAGAGCTCTTTTTTTCGGGGGGTTGCTGTGTTTTCCCAGGAGACTATTACGGTAAGTTGATTTTTCTGTTTGAGGTCAAAATTTTTTACCACGGACCTTCTTATCAATTATCTAAAAAAAAATTAATTTTTCCACTAAAATTTACTTTGAAACCCAACTCTGGTTTTTTCCTTCAGGAATTCAACAAATTTCCAAGATCAAAGCTCTGGGCCCCCCCCATATGCAAAATGCTTTTATAAAAACGGACCCAAAAAATTTCGCAATTGGTCCGAAAAAAAATGATTGGTATAGATATAGATTCTTCTACCTTGACATTAGGATTTGGTATGGGGGGGGGGGGGCATATTAGAGCCAGGGTCGTAAACCCCTTTGATGTGGGAATTGTCTCCAAAAAAAAAAAAAAAAAATTATTTTCCAATTAATTTGGAGTAAATCCAAGCAAAAATCTCTCTTTCAGGTTCAATCCGACCATCTTAAAAGTCCTTTCTGTGGCCCTAATCCCCCTTTTATGTTCAATTAGGATAAAGGTATTACACTAGTGTCAATAAAGATCCCCATTTCAATTGTTTGAAAAAAGTCTTAAATTATCAAGAAAGTCATGGTGTCTAAAAAAGGTTTAATATGGCGAAATTAAGGTGTAGTATCCTGTCTAAAAAAAACTAGAGGGACAGAATCGATTCTGTAGCGCAACGATGGGAGTCCGGGGGTTTATTTAGTTCTTATGTTTTTTTTGGTAATACATAAAAACCCGGGACAATAGGGTTCTGTTTTGTCAAGTAATTCACAATAGAGGTATCAAAACCTGTTTTTTAGATTTTGTTAATTTTGTTGTGATATTCTTGTACTCTCTTTTAGGTTTTGTGTGTTAATTTCTATAAAAAAAGGTATCGCAAGTTGATTTTTAAATTTTCCCTAAAAAATTTAACTTTCCTTGCCCAAATAACGATGGCCCCCCCCTTTATCGGTGGCTTTATCGTTTTTGAGGTGTTTTTTTTAAGGGATTCTAGTCCCAAATTCCGTTTTCCGTAGTAATATTTGAAATATATTTAAGTTTACCCTTTTTTACTTCATTAGGATTTTAAATCTAAATTTGAAAGGGGTTATATATGTTTCTACCGGTGTGGTCTTAGGTGGCATAATTTTGTTTTTTCTTAAACAGCCCCCAAATTTTTTTAAAGAAGTACATCTGATCTGAGGATTCCAACATTCTGTCATCACAGAATTGAACCTTTAGTCGAACTGATCTAAAGAATCTTTGTAGTTCTTGCTCTAATATAAACATATTAAGAGGACAACTTGGGCTGAAGGACAATCCCTTTTGTAAGAGGGAAATCTCAGAAGGGGGGAAAAATTAATTTTGGAGATGTTTAAAACAACGAGTCCCCTTACTGAGACGGGTCTGTATGTTGGACCCCTAGGGGGTTTCTTCCCCCTCCCCCCCCTTGTTTTTCCTCGTTTTTTTTGGCCCCCTCGGCCCTGCCCTAAAAAAGGTTGATCTCTATAAGAGGAAGCAGAGTTATCACTCTCAGAGGACGAAATGTAATCATAACCAGAATACATATATCTATCCCCATAAGACCTCTCCCATTGCCATCTGTAAACGCGTTTCAGTTGAGAGATATGTGAGAACTATAAAGGTAAAAACAAAAAGACAAGGCGGGAGGGAAGAAATAATATAGTTGAAAGGAAGGGGAGAAAAAGGCAGAAGAGGGAACTTGGGGACAGATACTGAGCACAAAAGTGGGGTTAGGTGGAAAATTACCAAAGGTGTTTTAAACCTTTTAGACCAATTATCTTTTTCTGAAATGTAATAGGATATAGTGATTCATCAACAACTCATGAAATGTAGTAGTCTGTTCCTGTCCTTTGGTTTGGTGTTTTAGTCAAAGTGAATGTGGATTGTCTTGTTTTTAATGACTCTAGTGTCTAGGTATGCTATATTCTTGGGATCAGAATTCATGGTAAATTGTTGAGTTTTTTGGGGGAAAATTTTGAAGTAGTTCCAGACAGTGGAGTCTGGTAGGAGAAACTGGTAGTAATTGCTGTTTGTGATACTAGATGGTATGTCCATACCTTAAAAGGTTTTACCAGGTGTTTAGTTAGTGGCCAGAAGTTTTTTTAACCTGCTTGAAAATAAAGGGTTTGGCCAGTTTTTAAAAAACTTATCCAAGTGATGTTGGAGTGCCTGCCTGTTTACCAAAAGTGGTGATTCAGTGAGCTAATGACACGGGCCAAACTAAAGGAACCCAAACAAAGTGAGTTCAATATGGTGGAAATGCTATGGGGAATGTGGACTTAATTTTGGGAAAAGATAGTGCAAACGGTTGGGACTGAAGGGTGTCGATGTCTGTAAAAGTATGCAAGGTGGGGACACAAACTGGGCAAATTTGGTGCACAAGAATTTACAAAAGACGTAATGCCTGAAGTGACGCATGCAAAAGCTTACATAGAACCTGCTGCAGTACAATTTAAAGGGCCGGAGGCCTAAAAATTAGTGTTGCTTAAAGAGGCCGTGTGTTCTCAGTGGAGAGAGGGGGACACTGTGTGCATTGCTGCTGCCTGAAATCTTTGTTTGCTGTGGAGGAGCTGCTCTCCCAATTGTTGCAGGCGACTGCCAAGCTGCAGGAAAGGAACAAACTGTGGGCCCAGCGAGTGGGTAAGCAGAAAAAGGATAATAAAACTCCGGGAACAGGTTTTTAGGGCGGCATTAGGCAATCAAGCAATGGGCAACCCCCGGTTGAGAAAGGTTTGGGCTCACCACAATAAAGCAGCCTTGCTAGCTGGAGGTGCAGAGTCCAAGCTGGAAAAGACGGATGCCAAGAGTAACCAACCTGAGTGGTGTGATGGATGCCTACAAGTGGATGTTCTGTTACCAAGAGACCCTGGGTTCCAAAATCCCCGCACACCATTCATCCAGGGGGCATGGATCCAACCTTACTTATTTGGGAAAAACCCGCCCCCCAAAGGCAAAGGTGGCGTTGCTGCCCAAACGGAGACGCTGTGTTGGAGGTGCCACCAAGCAGATGTATGGATGCTTGATTGTCCTCTTAACAGGAGGTTCAAACGATGCTTCCCCAAGCCCTTTTGGGGTTCCGTGGGTGGATTCCACTTAACTTTTTTAATAGGTGTAAAGGGACAAAAAAAAGCTTCTTTCAGGGTTTTCTTCTACCTCCCAGTAAGCATACATTCTATTCAAACAAGAAGCGTGATGCAACTCATTTTTAGCAATTTCTTTTACTCTTCATTAAACATGCAAAAATATGTAAAAAATGCTACAATTTTCCCAACATACTATATAGTCATGTTTTGAAAAATCAAACTTTTAGTACTTTAGCTGTCCACCAATATGGTTTTAAAATTCATTCCCTTTTGTTTAACTCAAAGGAATGTGGTCTTCAGTTTTGAGCTGGAGTGATGAGGGGAAAACTCCATGCTGTACCAGCTGCGAGTTTGAAAAACCACTGCTTTCTTCTCCAAGGAGGATCTCCCCCCCTTGCTACTTACATTTAGCGAAGATGGGCCCAAATCGCTTAAGAACATGGTAAGAATGTTCCCCGTTACTTATGGCACTGTTTTTTGACCTACAAGTCCAGGGAAAATAGGGGACCATACACACTTCCAGGCCCCTTTGGGAAAAAAGTCGAGGGGTGGACCGTGAAAAAGGGGCTTGTAAGTTGATGGATCAGAGTATTACATTTTTGTTTCCCTTGGAGTTGAACAACTCCAATTTGTTTCCTGTTTTAAATACTATGCCTAATGACAAAGTAAATAATGGTTTTAAAAATTTATTTTAAAATAAACATGTCAAGCCTTGCTTTGGGGGGTTTTTGGCGGGGGGCCAAAATTTTGTCCAGTTATTTCCCCCTGTGTGAACAAGCTGCTAAAGATACTTCAGATAAAGCAGTAGCAGGGTGTAGCTCAGGTGTGCCCTTTGACGTGTTTTTCCAACTCCCGTCCTCAAGACCCCCCAAAGGCTGGGTTTTTAGGGTCTTCACAGAATGCACGACAGCAATTATACACCTGTGGAAATGCCTGACAGTAATTATATCACCCCTTTCAATTTTAAGGAAAACCGAAAACATACCTTTGGTGGGTCCCGAGGACTGGAGTTTAAAACACGCCCAAAAGGGATGTATGATGGTGTGAAAATTTTCGAGGGTGATGTCAATACTTTTTTTAAATGGGTCTCATTTTGCTATTTATAAAATCAGCAGCAGCAGCTTTTATTCATGCATCCTGTCATTCCTGGTAAGTTTTTAGTATTTTCCCCAAAGAGTCGTTATTCAGGGTTCTGCTAATTAGTCTAGATTAGATAAAAAATCACAATAAAGCTCATGTGATTGCCAGTGACACTCATAATCATGCAAGGGTAGTGCACGAAAGGGAGAAAACAGACCGTGAATGTAGGCAGCTATGTATGAAGTGGTTTTTTTGGAACATTTGTAGCATTGGGTGGGTGGCTGTTCCTGTGTTCCAGGACAGGCTTTTGGCAAGGCCTTGGAGGCCTATAAAAAGCCTGTTACTGCTGGTGTCCAGGGGGTGTGGTAAGCTACCTGGAATTGGGAGCAACAGTAGAGCGGATAGAGCTGGTAGGAGAAACTGGCGGTAATTTCTATTTGTGATACTGGACGGTGGGTCCAGATCATGTTAGAGAGGGTTCTCTGCCCAAGTGTTTAGTTAGTGGCCAGATGACTGAGGATTATTTTATGTTTTCTGGAACCTACTTGACAAATAAAGCTGACTGAGGTCAGTTTCAAAATACTGTGTGGTTAGTGATGTTGGAGTGCCAGCCTGCTTACCAAAAGCGGCGATCCCATGAGCTAATGACCCCAGGCCGATCCAAGATGGTGGCCAAACATGAGTGAGGTCTCACAACCCTTATATATAACTATACATCTATACCCCACCACAGTCTTTGTTCTCCTTCTTCTCCATCCTATATACCCTACCTTCCCATGTATGTCCTCATACAAACTCACACATGTATACCTCACTAGCTCCTACTATGCTCTTTCAATCCCCAAATCTGCCTCTGCCTTCCCCTGTCTTTATATGCCATTTTTTTTATTGTTTTCTCCACCTTTTCCCCTTTGAGAGCTTATGGAATGCATATTGCGAGAATCATGTGTTCCACTGACCACTTCCGGTCGTGCGGTGCTGCGGCGATAATGACTTCTGGATTTCCATTCTTCCACCCCTATACTCTTTTCACCTATATCATCTATATATAGCCCTTTACTATCTCCTTCGACACTATATATATTTCCTAATACGCATTTTGTATAAGATGGAGAGCTGAATTAATCTGATATCTTGTAAATCTATCAAATGTGTGAATAAAAACACTATCTTCGCAAAGATCTCAAGGAGTGCGGTGGATTTTCTCTATATTTTACTGCGATGGAGCCATAAAACGTGATGCACATGGGGGCTGAGTCATTCTGAGTCATTCTCAGAAGTGCACTTGAAAAAGCGAGGTGATAATTATCAACTCAGCTCTCACAAGGTGTCACGGTTGGAGGTAATGGATCCTCTGGACCACCACAAGCGATGGCAATAGCCGCGTCAGGGAGCGGAATCTAAATAGGTCCCGGTTTTCACCAGAGTATGGTACGGTACACGGTAATCAGAACAAGACTTCAGGAACGCTTTCTCAGTAGGCTAATGGCACTTAAGATCCAGCGGGGACATGCTGGAGGCGTTACCAATATATAGGGTCAGCGCCTGGCAATCAACCAATTACCGTCGTGCTGGGCCTTTAAAATTGAGAGAACGGGCGCGCGTGCATCCCCGCTCCTTAGGAGACCGCAGGGAAGCAGGAGCGCGGCCGGGTAAGTGTATCGGCGCAGGGGAACGAGTGCGCCTGCGTCCCGACACGCGAGCCGCGGCGCCACTCGTCCTCGAGCCAGGGGACACTGCAGGGGCACGAGAGCACCTGCAGCCTGACCCATGGGCTGCGGGACCGCTCGTTACAGTACCCCCATCCCCTTAGGCCTCCCCCTCCTCCTTGATCGGAGAAATTTCAGCACCAGATCACGGTCCCAAAATGTTCCCCTCGGCCCCCAAAGATTTCCTCCGGACCGAATCCCTTCCGTCGAGGGAAAATGTCGTCCCTTTGATAGATTTATGGCCGGGAAAAATCCTTCAAACGAAACCCGTGGAGGTTCAGCTGGGGGGAAAAAGGGGGGGGGGGGATTTTCCGAGAGAAGCGATTCAGAAAACCAAAGGGGTTTTCAGCAGGGAGACTGGAAAAGGAATTCGGGATCCAATGGGGGGTGGACCCGGGTTAGGCCACGGGGTTTTAATAGCTCCAAGACCTCAAAGGGCCCCCGGGGACCGATGGTCCCCCGGGTAATGGAACAAAGTGGACATTTTGAAAGCGATCCGTGACACCCAAATATGTATTGCGGAAGTGGAGGGAGGCGGTGATTAACCCCCTTTCCCACATTTTTCCATGGGGAATGGAGTAGGCAGGGTTGCAGTAAAACCACAAAACCCAAATCATGCACGTTCCTGAGTAGTGTCCTACGGCAAAAAGGGGATCCCACCTGCACAAACAATCCTAAAAAATATGACGGATCCCGTTTCAAAAAACCATGAGACAATGTGACCCTTTTTTTTTTATTTAATGTAGAAATTAGAACAAATTAACACTTATCTGCGAATAGCAATTAACATGACACACTCGTCAATCCTTAGGCCCCTTTCAGTAAGATGAAATGAGCATCCCACAAGAGGAAATAGCGTCAGCGCTTAAAGAGGGGGGTGGTTCCCAAAAACGTTGCGTGGCGGGAACATGGAGTTTTTTTCCCCTTTGTGGCTGCTGATTTTCTTCTTAGTAAAGGACGTAAGGTTTGGGATGAGTGTGTATGTTAATTGCTATTCGACAGAAAGTTTAAAATTTTGTTTACTTTTTTTTTCATTAAATAAGAAGAAAAAAAACAATTGTGCTACATTGTTTGTGATGGATCTTTCATTTTTTAAGGGTTGCGTAAACCAACGGACGCGGGAGGAGTCTTGTTCCGGGGCCAAGGGGTGCAAGTTCCACAAATTCTCTTGGTCCTTGAAAGGTCTGGCCATTGTAAAAGTGCGAGTCGAGTACGCCCTCGGACCCGGGATGCCCTGAAAAATGGGAAATGTCCCTTTAGGGACTTTTTTTCCAAAAGGGCCGGTGTAATGTCTTCCAGAGGAATCTGTTGGTGGTAGGGAGTGGGTTTGGCCCAAATTCCGGGGTTTTAATGTGTGGGGGGATCTCCCAATGATGTGGGCGAGAGAGACTCGGCCTTGCCGTTTTTCCGCTGGGGGGAAAGTGAATCCAGAAGTAAAAATGGGAAAAGAGAGGGCCCCCCGGGTTGGGGGGGTTAGATGCTGGTGAGGGAGGTACTGGGGTTCTTGTGGTCGTGTACCATCAAAGGGGAAAGGGGGTGCTCCCCTCAAGAGTAAAGCCATTAGCCCAGGGCCATTTTGATGGCAAAAGCTCCCGTCCCCGAAGGCTTTTTTTTCCTCGGGGCAAAAAAAAGTTTGGAGAAGACCAAAGTGAGTGTTTTCCCTTTAGGTCCCTTCTGAGTGAGGATCCCCTTGCCCCCCGGGAAAAGAAGCCCCCCACTCCCAAAAAAAAGGCTTCTGGGAATTGGGGGCGAGAGGATGGGAGAGGGAGAAGGGCTTCTTTAATGGGAAAAGCTTCTCGCTGCCGACCAACATTTCGGATTGGCTTCTTCTTAGTCAGGGCCACGATGGGGACCCACCGGGGTAAAAAAAGGGGGGGAATAAATTGCGGAAATTGTTGGCAAATCCCAGAAAAGGTTTTAGGGCTAAAGCCGTGGTCGCGGCCATGCAAAAACAGCGCCCAAATTTGGGTAGGGCCCATTTGAAAACCCCCTTGTCGGAGAAAATACACAAAAGGGAAGGCCCAAACTTTTTGGTGGAACAAAATTCCTCCGGCTTGCAACGGTGATTGTTGCGAGAGTCGCAACATTTTTGGCGCACGAATACGAGGGGTCAGTAGATAGGAGGAAGAGAGGATATGTCCAGGTAACGATGCCCAGGTTTTAAAAAAAGACCCTGAAGAATCATTGACGAACTCGAAAGATGAGGAGGTTACACAGGCCAAAACGGCATTCCCAGGAAACGCAAAGTCCCCATCCGGGTGTTGAAGGGTCTTCCACTCACCCCCTTTGCGAACCCTGTGAGGTTGTGGCCCCGCGCCGCCCCGCTTGTAAACCCATTGCGGAAAAGAGTTCCGAGATCAAGGGAGAGGTACGGTTCTTTACTGAAATTTTATTGGCCCCCCAGTAGTCGATGAAAGGGGATCAAAGAAACGCCCTTTGCAAAGAAAAATCCGCTGGCCCGGCGAGGGGACTTGGGTTTTAAAGCCTTCTGTAAGTTCTCTCGGATGTAGGCCCCGGACTGGGTCTCGGGAAGAAGAGGGTGGGGACCTCCCCCCGGGGGGGGGGGCCCAGGAGGAGTAAAATGGAAAAATCATAAGGGCGGTTGAGGCGGAAGGACTCAGCCTGGTTTTCCCAAAGGGCGATGGAATGGCTCGAAGAGTGGGTTTTAAGCGGTGGGGGGCACCGGGGTTTGGGCAGAAAAACAGTGATTCTGCAGTCCGATTCCCAACGAAGGATTCCCCCCATTTTTCCGTTAGGTGGAGCATTGTTGCACAGGAGCCCAAAAGAATCCTGAGGAAGAAGACGGACACATAAAAAGATATCTCCCCCTTTTTTTGCGGGCCCCCACATCATGGATACCGATTCGGTCTTGTACTGAATGTAATGCGTAAGAGTCCAGTGCCGAGGAGATCCCAAGGGCCCTCACTAGGTGAACCAAGGAGGCGGGTGATTTTCCAGGGGGGGTGAATGAATTCCGGCTGATTGGAATCCAGGAAGCAGGAACCTGAACCACAAAAATGAATGATGGGGACCCCCACAGGCATCGTTAATCGTGAGGGGGAATTTTCACAAGGGGGGGCCTCTCCCCGTTCCTAGGTGCGAGGTTTTCCCGGAAGCTGGGGGGTAGAGGCGGGGTTTCCAAAGGTAAGATTGGGCTTGCATAGAAGAGGCATAGATTTTTGTGGGGGGACCCTTTTTTTCCGTTCAAAGGGGGTCTGTTTCCCGCATGGGCTTTCAGAGGTGGTGCGGGGAAAAAGGGGGGGGAGGGGGCCCTTGGGGGAAAAAGGAGCCCCCGGAGGGAAAACCCGCGGAGCCGAAACCAATCCGTTTGCGTTTCCTCCTGCGCTCGGTGAAGGTTTTTAAAAAAGGGTGGCCAAAATAAAAAAAGATCACTCAGGGGGGAAGGAAGATTCTTGCAGCCAGTGCACCTTAACCCCCCTGGGAAAGACCCCTTCTTTTGTGGCGCAAAGGGGGTCTTCCAAAACGTCCAAGCAGGGACGGAATGGCGCGTGTCCCAAATGGGCCTTCCCCTTTGGGGGGTTTTGGAGCGCGGTTTTATGAAGTGTGTGTGGGTTCCCCAAAACGTGCAAATTCCTCAAAGAATGCTGAGATTAGCTGTCACGGGTATTTTAAACCCAAAGTGGTGTAGCCAGGGTTTGGGCTTCCCAGAAAGCAAGTGGCACATGATGGAGCATGTGTAAGAAATCCCGACACAGTTAGGGTCCCCCCCGAACTTGGACGGCAACGGTAGTTGGGTTGGGGGCCTGTTGCGGGGGAACCTCGGGGGGAATGGACAGATGCGATGGCTGTGTGCTGAGCCAAGAACTGTGCAAATTTGGGGGGACAGCTGGTTAGTTGTGAGCTTGTTGCGCATCTGCTGCGCTGCGGGGGAAACGTTTTGTGCAGACCCCCTCGCGGGGTACCCCGGCGGGATCCATGGCTGGATCTTACTGCAGGTTGGAGGTAGTGGATCCTCTGGACCCCGCAGCGATGGCCAAAAAACCGCCCAGGGAGCGGCTAGTAGGTCCGGTTTTCACCAGAGCCCCGCGCGGGTGGACTTGCTGGGGGGAGTTCCGGTCGTCCCGAAGTGACTTGCTTTCGGAGGACCGGTGTAGCGTGGACAAAAATAAGGCAGGTCGTAGTTGGGACAGGCGGCAAGATTTGGATCGAGGGATGGAGGCAAAGGTAGGTAAACCGGGGGTTTTAAATTTAAACAAGATTTTAGGAACGCTTTCGTAGGTAAAGGCACTAAAAATCCGGGGGGGCGTGCGGAGGGGGTTACCAATATATGGGGGCGCAGGCATAAACCAAATTCCGGCACGGGGCCCTTAATTTTAAAGATCGGCGCGCGCCCTAAGGAGCGGGTACGTGCGCGCCATATATTTGTCTGGTCCATGGTCTGAGGTTAATGGTAGTGCTGAGCGATGAAATCAACAAAATTGAAATTTTGGCGCAGAGCACAGGAGGGTGGGGGGGGGGGTGAAGAACGTCACCATGGGGTGTGTATTGATTCATTGGGCTGCTGAAACCCACATGCCCTCTTTTTCATCTATGTCACTGCACTCCTGATCTGCGCCATTAGCTCCTATACAGCCAACAGAAACAGATAGCTGCCTCTTTGCAAAGCTTTTTAAAAACTTTTAAGACTGTTTGCCAGCGTTTTTACAAATGAAAAGAATCCCTGATAGAGTAGTTAGCTTAGGGTACAGCAAGATTGGAGAATTCTAGTTAGTATTAGTTAGAGATTTGTAAACCGCTCCAGTGCCCAGAACAGAACAGCTGAGGGGGGAAGGGGGGGTGAGCGCCTGGTTCGGGGGGCAGATCCTGCATCAGACATATTTCTCCTCTCAAGCCACTGTGAAATTGCACCAAATTTTATTTCTGCGTAGCCAGCATCCACCACAGTCTGAGTTACGGGTATCCCTTTGTTGTGCGGTGCACGTCTGCATTTATTGCTCAGAATTGTCCTCTCAACCTTTGGTGAAATAGCACCAATATATTTCTGCGTTGCAGCTGCCAGCACGGGTTTCAGGGTGCCCCTTTTTCTTGTGGGTTGCAAGTCTGCATTTATTACTCATGTTTGTCCTCTCAAGCCACGGTGAAATAGCACCCAATTTTCTTTCTGCATTGCTAGTGGCTACCACAGTCTGAGTTACGGGTGTCCCTTTGCTACCACCACATATATGACAAGTTGTTGGTCCCTGGGGCAAAAAGTGTTAGGGGTCTCCTGCCAGTTACCATATGCCATTTCCAATACCGGTGTCTTGATTTGTGTCACAGGGACCCCGTAGCAGCTGCTCCTGCTGTACCTGCTGTGGCTACACCGTCCTCATGTTTTCGGTTAGCCATTGAATGGAATGGATTATTTTAGCCTGTGAATTTTTTTCTGTGACTCTTGTAGCCTAATTATCTTGACTAAGATGTACCACGTATCCAGTTTACTGTTGTGGATGTTAATTCCAGCTTCACCTCACTTGTTTGGGTGTAAAAATGAACCTGGTGTTCTTCTCCCATAGACTTTAATGGGAGTCGGAGATTAATCGCAATCGAACATCGAACATTGGGATATAATTCCACAAAATCTGGAATCAATTCGAAGCAGATTATTGGCTGAATCGCTCATCACTAGTTAATAGAGGAGGTCTGAATATATGCAGAGGCTCTGGTCTGGGTGTGATGTTAATATAAGCATATGACCTAGGGTCTATTCAGGGTCAGACTGACCCACCAGAGTACCACCGATCATCCGTTGGGCCCAAGCTCTGACACAATAAGATACACCTAAAATATCAAGGTCCTAATGATTTAGCAGAAGCATTTGAAATTTTTTTGGACCTAGCACCAAATATTTTATTAAATCCTGCATTAGCAAACATTACTCTAAAGTAGACTCAAGGACCTTCAGTCGGACAGTAGAGATAATAGTAACTTGTTCCTGAGACATTGATTTTTGGCTAAATGGTTTTTTTCATCCCCAAAAGCAAGAACTTTTTTTTCTTTTCATATAGACTTAAACATAGGAGAGGTTGTTTTTTGTGGGACAAGTTGGATTTTCTATAATGGTATAATTTAATGTGCTATATTAGGTATTAAAAATATAATTGAAGGGTGTTGAAGAGGGAGAGTCATATAGGTGCAATAAAATGGCAGACCTAGGGGTCCCTCTTTCAGGTCATGTAGGGGCACCCCTCTCTCCTGTTTAACAGCTTTGTATTGGTCAAACAGCGGGGATTAGAGTCATCTTTGATTTTAGCTACTGATGTGCTCCTGAACTTGCTCCATGCTCCGCACCTTACATTGTGATGTACCTGAATGTCGCAGAACAGGTAGAGGTTAAAGGGGTTTTGCCACGATCTAATGTTGACGTGGGCTCCTGCCAAATGGGTATTTACGCATCTTTCGAACTATATGTCATCAACAACAAGTGATGCCTCTGAGATCTACAGCCTGACTAAGATGCCCTTGGGTTCCTGACAGTTTACATTAGACAGGACCAGGAGCTGAGAGGAGCTGATCTGGCCGCGCTTGTGTTGTCTGCACTTCTTATCTGGTGGCAAGGAACATCAACCAGCTTTGAAGTGTCTTTTGTATAGAGAATCCACTGGTTGTAATGTAAATATCTAAGTAAACATGTAGACGCTCCCTGGCATCTCTGCTCAGCCCCCCTCCCTCTCCCTTTTCGGGAAGGAATGAAAGACGCTGGCTGCTGAGCTTATCTTCTCTCCTGAGCAGATAAGAGGGAGAAATAAAACGCATATAGCTTGTGCACAATACAGTTATCCTGTGTGGATTAGCAAAACAATGTTTGCTCAATTACAGAGACTGAGTATCAGGAACGTGCATGGGAGGTGGAGTGATGACATCACAGAAGAGGTACTTTTTTTTTTAAACACAAACACAATGCCCCTTTTTCAAGCATCAAGAGGGGGGTGTATCAGCCTGTTAGGTAAGGAACTCACTTCTTGGCAAAAACCCTTTAATATAAGTTGCCTATCAAGGTTCTGATGTAAATACATAGGTCTGCTCTGGAGTTGGATAATAAAGAATATATGTTGCAATTCCTTCAGAAAGTACACTATCATTTTTTACTGAGATGTGGACCTGTATGATTGGTTGTTTTAATTGGTATCATGGAACTGTTTGAGCACTTTCTATTCCATACTTCCATAAAGTGCTCATTTTATGATGTGGGTCATAATATTGATACCAATATTGTACAGTTTTTCAATATTTTTTTTTTTAGCATAATAAAGGACAAATAAACAAAAAAGGTGTTTTTTGTTTATTTGTACTTATAATTTATTTTTCTAAAACCTCTTATTGATCCTTTTTTCTTTCAATTCTAGGAGGGGATTGAACATAAGATCATCTGGTCGCTTATATAATACACTGCAATACTTCTGTATTGCAATGTATTATAGCCCGTCATTATTTACTGAGAGGCACATACACATGGCAAATGCAGGAGCCTTTGCTATGCCCTCAACTCCCATGGCAACTCATTGATAAATTGCAATAGCATATCAGGGTACTAATATGGTGATATAGATAGCCCCTTCCATTTAATCATCTGAAGCAGCAGTCGTACCTCAGTGATTAAATGGCTGGAACTCAAGTTATCAATAATCATGGCCAGCAAAGTAGGGTGTTGGGTCTATGATACATATGGCACCTGCATGCATTGATGGCACAGGCACAACTATTGTAATGTACTGTTATTTCAGTTTACAAGAAAAAACAGCTTACAGTATGCCATAGAGCAGGAATGTGTTAAAAGGATTGTTCCATGTAGCTAACTGCTTTCCATTTATCCCAATATGGCAAAAAAGGGTAATATAGGTGCCCCTGGCACTTACCCCACTACAGTGTATAGTTGAGAGCCCCTGCCTTTATTTGAATGAGCACTCCTAATGTGACTTTTTCTCTGTACAGTCTCTGCAGCTGAAATGACCAGGCACATGAAAATTTCCCTGGCGATAAATGCTCCTTGCTAGCAGAAACTCAACCTGCAGTAATCAGTTAATTGCCAGACCGGCTTCTGCCTATAACGGAGTTGTTCAAGATGTAATATTTGTTCTTATATTCTGATACAGCTGTTGGGGTTGACTGGCAACTGTGGATCCCAGCAGTTAATTTATAAGGTCAGAACTATTTCTGAAGCTCTATACAAATGTATGAGAGACTGAAATTGTAACAATGTTGTTGTAAGGGTTGTGCTTCTCCGCTCCACTCCTCTCATTAGAAGATTATAGATCATCTAAAAATTGTATAAAAGGCGAGCACTCGGAGCCCTTAGTGGTTCTGCAAATAGAGACCAGTAGTTAGAAGAAGCAACTCTGTCAGACTGCCTGTGTGACTAGAAGAGGATTCTGAGGATACCAAGCCAGAGATCCTGAATCACCAGCCCTTTAACTCAGAAGCCAGCCAGACGCCTGGGCCACAGGCCCTGGGACACCAGTGCTTTAGCTACCATTCTTCTGAGAAAGAGGGACAGCTAGCTCAGGCCTTTCCTCAGCACAGAGCCTTTATCTACCAGGGAGGAGACTGGAGAAGCCACTCATGATCTTGTATTGCACTTGATTTCCTCCATTAAAGAAGTGCACTGGTTTACTGCAGACCCCTGACTCTCTGGACTTACCACCACGGCTTACCAACCCTTCTAGAGAGTGGTAACACATGATGACACCTCAACGGTGTCCGGGGAATCCAGCATAGAGTTCGGATCACCCTAAATCCGGACATTGCACTGGCAGCTGTGATTCCTAGTGCTCAATTTGTAGATTCACTAACTCTTGTGATATCACCACCTGCTATGTTGTATTATTGTGGGTATAGAAAAGACTGTTAATAACTGTGTATTGGTGGAATAACCAGGACTCTCATTGTCTCGCTAAGCGTCATTTACTTTGCTTTTTACACAAAAATCCTCCTCTGAATCTTCTAAACTAATAAATTCCAGAGCTCCTCTTCTCTTCCTTTATCATATTTTGCTCTCAGGGCTACATACATCACCTTTCATATTCACTTTATATATAACATATGTGTATTTACATCTGCATACAGTGTGCTGCAAAAGTCTTCATACCCCTTGAACCATTACACATTTTTTAATTTTACAGACAAACTTAAATGTATCTTATTGACATTTTATGTGATAGAGCAACACAAAGTTGTAAGTATTTGTGAAATGTAAAGAAAATGAAACCTGCTTTTCCAAATATTTGCAAATTAAATAACTGAAAGTGTGGCTTCCATATGTATTCAGCCCTCCTCAGTCTATACTTTGTAGGACCACCTTTATCTGCAATGACAGCTGCAAGTCTTTTACGTATGTCTAGAGATGGGCAAATTTCTCAAAAATTCGATTTGATGACTTTGCCGAATTTCCCAACAAAATTCTTTTCGTCCCGAATTAATTCGGGATGAATCGCATTAAAAAACAGCTATTTCCTGGCTGCACAGAGCCTGTAGGGTGCTGTAGAACATTGTGCCATGCTTAAATATGCAGAGGGAGCTTGGTTTGGTCTTCATACAATGCTGCCTTTCAGTATGACATGCACATGACTGCCGTCGCTCTTAGAATCGCTTCACTATAAAATTCCCTGGGCACTTAAGAGGGCAAAACTGACCAAAAAACTGAAGCGGGAATGTAGCCTGATAAAGTCATGGCAGCGACAGCTGGAAAAAAACAAGCTGAGGGCTAAGATCCTACCATAGCGTCAAAGAACACAGTAGTAGGTTACCGCAGCCGCCACAGATCGCAGCACAGTAAGGGCACATCAGAGCATGAGTCACTCCATGAGGCCAGAGCTTTAAACCGTCACAACATATGACAGAACCTGTTCTGTTAAACACTGATGCATGTAGAGCCCCCCGAATGAGTGGATAGGGTGTCGGCAGTAATTTTAATTTGACATCACTGATCATTTTGCCCTTCCTTTCATCTGTCAGTGTCCGTTTTCAATCGGTCAATAATCCATCAGTATTGCTAAGGCCAAAAACAAACAGGAGTTGATCCAAAACAGAGATGACCAGAAAATGGGATATTTGCATGTCTTCTGTGTTCTGTATCCACTCCTGCTTTTGGCTAGACAATCCTGATCATTCCCATTCCTTCTGACAGGTGAAAAGAAGGGGAAAACTAAACATAGTGGCAACGTCATGGAGTGGTGAGGGTGGAAACAGCATTAGGAAACCACAGGGTGTTCCAGTGAGACAGCAGTCACTTGGCAGCAGCATGAGTAGGCCACAGAGTGGCACAATAACAAATTCTGGAGGTGGCAGCAACATCAGGAGCCCACAAAGTGGCACAATGACACAGTGTGGAGATGACGTCATAAACAGCAGCAGCAGCATGAGGTCAGACAGTGGCACAATAACAAATTCTGGAGGTGGCAAAAAACAGGAGTAGGCCACAGAGTGGACAATGACACAGTGTGTAGGTCACGGCAGCAGCCACAGCAGCAGCATGAGGTAAGACAGTGGCACAATGACAGTGTGTGGAGGTCACGGCAGCAGCCACAGCAGCAGCATGAGGTCAGACAGTGGCACAATGACAAATTCTGAAGGTGGCAAAAACAGGAGTAGGCCACAGAGTGGGACAATGACACAGTGTGTAGGTCACGGCAGCAGCCACAGCAGCAGCATGAGGTCAGAAAGTGGCACAGTGACACAGTGTGGAGGTCACGGCAGCAGCCACATCAGCAACATGAGGTCAGACAGGGGCACAATGACAAATTCTGGAGGTGGCACCAACAGGAGTAGGCCACAGAGTGACACAATGACAGAGTGTGGAGGTGACGGCAGCAGCAGCAGCATGAGGTCATAGAGTGGCACAATGTGTGTGGATAAAGATGGTGGTAGGCAGATGGAGCAACTGGCAGCAGATGTGTGGCGTCAGGCGGGTGGCGGCATCAGAATAGTGGCTGAGGCAGGTAGTTTGAACCCAGACTCATTTCTCACAGTTTGGGTGAGGCGTCATGGCTGATGTACAAAAGCAGAAAGTTGTCCCGCAATCCAAATGGCCGATTAAAAGTTCAAATTTATTATTGAATCTTTAAAATGTTAAGCAGCATGCAAGCACAAGGCAAATGGTGCACGGCGACGCGTTTCGGGGGATCACCGCTTCATCATGGCCTATCATAGTTAGTGATGGAGAGTGTTTAAATAGAAACATAAATTAACAAAAAAGAGGCTCACCTGTGCAAGATAATGTAAGCATCTGAACCGGATGGTGTATCGATAGCAGTGTCCGCCATGACTCGCAGAAGTTCACGCCATCAAAGTGCGCTGGATGCCGGCGCCTGCGCACAAACGGCAAGCCACGACTGCAAAAGCGCATGCGCGCCGCCCTGAGCCATAGACAGGCGCCGGGCCCGAGCGGCACATCGCCCTGTAGTTGCCACGCGAGTTCATGGGACACAAGCGCGTGCGCACAAGCGGCTGATCACCGCAGCGACTGCGCATGCGCCCCGCCGCGGGGCACGCCAGAGTGCACAGGAACCGAGGCAGCACATCACGCCGAAGATTTCTCCAGCAAGGTGCACTAACTATCGGCGCCTGCGCACAAACGGCCCACCACAGCGAAAATTGCGCACGCGCGCCGCTACGGGTCGTCAGCAAGCGAACAATAATGTAAATGGCAAAATATGCAGCTGTTAATTGCATAAAGTATATACATAAAAACACTCAATATAAAATCACAGAAGGAACAGACATAGAACGATCGCAACATATGTGGATAGAAGGAAATAAACTAGTTCAAGTATTGGGAAATATATTAAAGCAGAAACAAAAGTACACATAGTGCTAGCTGAGAGAATGGGACCTTTAGATTAGTAATGATAGAGAATTTCATTGAGGATGTTGAGTCCTTTGGGCCATAACGTATTTAAGGTGGTTATCCAATAGGCCTCTCTATCTCTGAGTTTGTAAATTAAATTGCCCCCTCTTTTGCCTATCTGGACTCTTTCAATAGCAAATGCCCGAAATGTTTTGGTACTTGATTGGTGGGCATTAATAAAGTGCCGTGCAGCATTGGAAATAGTACGATTTCCAGGATTCTCAATATAATTCAAGTGTTCGCATACCCGTACTTTAAATTTTCGTATAGTGGATCCTACATAATATAAGTGACAGTGTATGCATTCAATGATATAAACTACAGAAGTTGAATTGCAGTTTAAAAATTGTTTAATGTTGTAACGATGTCCTTGTGATTCAAAACTTTTTGTTACTTTGGAAAAAGAGCAAGTTTTACATGGGTAAGATCCGCATTTATAGTATCCTTGATGTTTTAACCAATTGATGGAAGGTGTAACAGAGGAACAAAAAACATTGGAACTGATGGAGTCGCCAATAGTGCGTGGCCGTCTAGCTACTATCCTACATCCTTGTGAGAGAATATTTTTAAAATATCGTCTTCATACAGTATTGGTAAATACTTATGAATGATTTTTTGAATGTCAGAAAAACAAGTATTGTAATCAACTGCTAATGTAGGAATGCTGGAAACAGTAGTTCTGCGGGAATGTGGATGTACTAAAGAGTGACGTTCTTTACTGTCAACAATTTTCTGTGCACGTTTGATAACCCAATGGGGATATCCACGGGCTAACAATCTTTGGCAAATATAATGTGACTTTGTCACATAACTTTGTTGAGAGGAACAATTTCGCTTTGCTCGCGTAAGTTCACCAACTGGAATAGATAACCTCGTGTGTTTCGGATGGTGACTATGATAATGTAAAATGGTGTTTCCACTAATGGCCTTAGGAAATGTTTTCGTTTTTTACCAGAAATGCCTATAAGTATTAGATCTAGAAAACATGCCTCAGAAATGTGAAAATTGGTAGTAAATTTAAGGTTTAGAGGGTTATTATTGAGAAAGTGAATGAAAGAAATGATTTTGTCTGATGACCCTCTCCAAATAAACAACATGTCATCTATATTCCTGCCATACCACTGGATGTCACAAACAAATGGATTAATATCTGAAAAAATGTACATGTGCTCAAACCAAGACATAACCAAATTAGCTAAAGAAGGAGAAAATTTGGCTCCCATAGAGACTCCGCGTAATTGTAAATAAAAAACATTATCAAACAAGAAAAAATTGAGTCATAAGAAAAGTGACAGTTGTTAACAAAAATTGTCGTAAATCACTAGAAAAAGAACTGTACTGTGAAAAATGAAACTCGAGAGCCAAAATGGCGACGTCCAGTGGTATGCAGGTATACAGTGACTCCACATCACAGCACAACCATGAAAAATGAGATTGCCAAATAATGTTGTCCATGCTTTGCAGAACGTCTCTAGTATCTTGGAGATACCCAGGAACCCGGTGCACCAGGGGTTGGAGATGAAAGTCAAGCCATTCACAGAGTGGCTCCAACAGCGATCCTATCCCAGAGACAATGGGTCTCATGGGAGGAGGATTTAAAGCTTTATGTACTTTGGGCAAACCGTATATAACCGGGATAATGGGATCTGTAACAAAGAGACGCTCTGCACGAGTGGAGGAGATTACACCTAGTGATTGTCCCTCTTGTAATAGAAAGGACAGTTGTTCCTGGAACAAAACAGTTGGATTAGTGCATAATGTACGATAGGTGCTAGCATCAGAGAGCAGACACAGCATTTGAGAATGGTACAATGTGTTTGGCATTACCACAACAGAACCTCCTTTGTCCGCCTTTTTAAAAGTAAGTTGAGTCATATTTTGAAGCTCAGAAAGGGCTTTTTTATCTCTGATAGAGAAATTGGAAGGAGTAGAAGGAGACATTTGTTGGAGTGTAGCCAAATCTTGTAGTACCAAAGTCTGAAAGGTATTCATGCAGTCAATATGGGACTGTAAAGGATAATAGTAAGAGTTTTTACCTTTAAATACACCCGGAGAAATTTTGGAAGTATGCTGTGTGTTGTCATCCGATGCCAGCTCCTGTAAAGACAATACAGAAATTTGTTCATTAAATTCAAGTCCTGTGAATTCATTAGTATTGCCTTCATAGGAGTCCACCATATCTGATTGACCAGTGTAAAAGAAGTGTCGTCTAATGGTTAAGTCCCTCACAAATTTATTAACGCTTTTGATGGCTGATGTAATCTGATGCCTAAGGCATTGTTGTGTAGAAATCCTGGCTGATCCACGCCTGATTCATCTTGACAAAGTTCAGTCGTTCCACATTTCCCGTGGACAAGCGGGTTCTCCTTGGGGTAATGATGGCCCCCGCCGCACTGAACACCTGCTCTGATGACACACTACTGGCCGGGCAGGACAGCTTCTCCACTGCAAACTCGGCAAGTTGCAGCCACACATGCAGTTTGGCTGCCCAGTAGTCCAGCGGATCTTCTAATTGGGGTGGTAGAGTGCTGTCCAAGTAGGCCACGACCTGTTGGTTCAGGGTCTGCTCCAGGTCCTGCTGCTGCTGGTGAGTGCCCTCCTCACTAGGCGGGTGAAGGAAGCTGCTCATCAGCGACTCCAGACTTAGGTTGCTGCCGATGGAGCTGGTACTGCTCCTACCCGCCCACCTTCCCACAGCAGCTGTGGAAGTGGTACGTGAGCGCTGAGGAACCCCCCGGTCAGACCTGTCAGAGGATGGACCTTGCTGCACATAGGCAGCGGCTAACTGACTATGGAGGATTTCTCTATAGTATTTGAGTCTGTCCTCCCTCTCAGCAGCTGGGAAAAAGGCTCCCATTTTGGACTGATAGCGAGGGTCCAATAGGGTGGAGAGCCAGAAGTCATCTCTCTGCCAGATGGTGACTATTTGGCTGTCACTAGCTAGGCAAATTAGCATGCTGCGGGCCATGTGCGCAAGTGACTCTGAGGGACTCCCTGCCTCCATCTCCACTGTACAATGCCACGGTGCTTGGGGGTCTTCTGCCTCGTCTTCCTCATCTCCATCTACCTCCTCCGGATTTTCCTGCTCCTCCTCTAGTGTCACCTGGGTAGAAAAAAACCACTCATTTCACCAGACAATGCTTGTGCTCCAATGTCCTCCTCCTCCTCCTCCCCCAGTTCAGTCCCCACCGGACTCCTGTGGCCGCGAGATGTAGTCGCCACGTCTCCAGTCCACTGCCCAGACAGATTTTTCAGCATCTGTTCCAGGACATGAAGCAGTGGAATGACGTTATTCATCCCGTAGTTCTGGCGACTGACAAATAACATCGCCTTCTCAAACAGCCTCAGCAAACGGCAGATGTCACGCATGAGCTGCTACTGGCTGACATCAAAGTTACTTCATATATATGTTGTTGCCACAACTTTATGACTTTTCTTTAAAAGGTACATGCTCCACCTACATTCTTCATTCACATTCACCTTTAAGTCTTCACAACCTCCTTACTCGTAGGGATGGTATAGTAGGGTTAATAAAAAATGGTACAACACGTGAAAAGATAGAATAAAGATAATAAATAAAATGTAGAAAATTGAAGTTAAGATTTTCAATAATAACTTACCCACAAATACCGATGTTTTTAAAACGCTGTTTTTAATGGTCTGTTTAGTATATAAGTAGAACCGTTTCAACATCCCAGAATGCTTGACAAACCGGGCGGTCCCCGAAACATAGCAGGTGCAAACGAGCACAGAGGTGATGGAGGCTGCACGCTCAGAGGAACAACACGTCTCAGCCTGTGAATAGGTCTGCATGGACTGTAAGGTTGGACTTTAAATTTCATTCGAAACGGTTACCTGTATACTTTTTAAAGCTTCTATTGTGCTATGTATGCAGATTTTTTGTATCAATTAAAATGAAAGAAAAGTTGTAAAGTTGTTGCAACAGTATATATATGAAGTCTGTTTGCATCGGGATTGGGGAATCCTGCAACCAAGCCACCATATGGTAACTGGGGATATACAATTAATTGAGTGAGGCCATTGTAATGAAGATTTGACATCAAAGTTACACAGGGGAGTACTACTTTCTGCCTGGATCATCAAAAAATCATTAATGGCCGTTCTCTATTCATACAGTCGGTTTAACATGTGCGGGCTGGAATTCCAACGGGTTGAAACATCGCATATCAGCGTGTTTTGGGGGAGGCCGTTCTGCCGCTGCAACTCAAGGAGGGTGTGCCTGGCTTTGTAGGAATGGATGAAGTGTATACACAGTTTTCTGGCCATTTTCAGAATCTTCTGAAGATCGGTGGAAGACTTCAGAAACCTTTTCACAACCAGATTGAACATGTGCGCCATGCAGGGCGCATGGACCATCCCTCCTTGGTGCAGCGTGGACACCATGTTCCTCCCATTGTCCTTCACCATGGTTCCAATTTGCAGTTGGTGCGGAGAAAGCCAGGAATCGATTTCATGTTGCATGACGCGGAGCAGTTCCTCCCCTGTGTGACTTCGTTCGCCGAGGCAAACCATGTGTAGAACTGCATGACACTGCTGTGCCCTGCACATGTGGTATGATGGAGCAGTACTTGTGGAGGCTGAGGTGGTAGTGGAGGAGGAGGCGGACATTGGCGCAGGAGCAGCAGTTTGACAATTTGGAGGAGAAAGCGACGTCTCCTGTCCAAGTTGTTGGTGTGGCTGGGCAGGAAGCACATATCACCCAGTGGGCCGTAAAGGACATGTACTGGCCCTGACCGTAGTCACAGCTCCACATGTCTGCACTACCGTGCACCATGGAAGAAACCGATAGGCTCAAGGACTGGTCCACCTTCTGTTCTACATATTTGTGAAGGGCGGTACTGCCTTTTTGGAAAATAAATTACGGCTTGGGACTTTCCACCTCGGCTCAGCACAAGCCATTAGTTCTCTGAACGGTGCAGAGTCCACCACTTGGAAAGGGAGGGACTGCAGTACCAACAACTTGGACAGGAGCACGGTCAGCTTCTGCACCTTAGGATGGTTGGATGCATACGGTTGTCTCTTTGCAATCGCCTCGTTGAACGACCGCTGGCACCATGAGTAGCGAGGAGCAGGAGCATCTGGACCGGGAGATGATGGCAAAGACAAACAAGTCCCTTCTGCAGAGGTGGTGGAGCCTTGACTGGCTGCAATGGCATGCGTGCCACTGGGCGCTGCTGCTGCTGTTGCTGCGGCGGCAGGATGGACCACCACATCTGAGCCATGTTTCTCCCAGGCCACTGGATGGTGACGCTGCATGTGTTGAAGCAGGGCCGTGGTGCCAATGTTAGCTCCCTGGCCACGCTTCACTTTCTGCCCACAGATTCTACATATACCCATGTTCGGCTCCTCCGGTGTTTTAGCAAAAAACTGCCACACCGCCGAGTAGGTGATTTCACCGCCAACGCTCCGCACTGAGTGACTACTACCACTGCTGCCTCGGTGAGCCCCTGTGCCACTACTTTCTTGGACCTGCAAAGAGGGTCGTCTACCCCGTGGCCATTTGGCTCCCGACCTTACACTGCTGCTACCCTGCTGACTCACAGCCACACTACCGACTTGGTAGCTGCACCACTGCCTGACGCGCAAGCTGACGCCCTCTTCTCCAGACAATGATGATGAAGCCCTTGCTTCACCCGGCTCCCAAGTGCGGTCGGCTACATCATCATTGATTATTGTTGGATCTTCACTGCTATCCTCCTCAACGGTCTTGGTATGCAGAGGCTGACCCCTGATAACATGACCTCCCAAGCCACTCTCCGCATCCATACTTTGCCACCCACTGCAAGAAGCAGGGGATGTCGGCCCCACTTCTTCGCTGCCAAGTAGCTGCTGACTGTTCTCAAATTGTTCATCCTCGCTGTATAGTGGCGCTGAGCCCAAACCACATAGTAGATCTCTGGCTGAGGGAACCGGACGGGACAGAGGCGGGTTGAGGACAGGTGAGGGCCGCTGACCCGCACCCGGGCCATGCCAACCAAGTGTCGTGTCTGATGTTCCCATCGACTCTTGGCAGATGTCATCTGGGAGGAAGTGGATGACCTAGTCAACCAATCAAGAACCCTTGGGTTGCTGGTCAACACACAGCCGCTAGATGGCACTGACAGTTCTGGCCTCACCGAGTCACCCCTGCTCCGACGTCTCCTTACTGTGCTGCGACCTGTGCCTGCTCCAGGAATGTTTGTGCCACTGCCACTCGCATGTGAAGAGCCTGCCACCTCTCTGTCTGACATACTGTTTGTTCAAAAATTTACAGACTCTGTTTAATGAAGATATCTGTATATGATAAATACATACCCTGTATTTGACTCCAAATGAACCCACTAACAGGCTTGGGTAACCCTTGTATATAAATTGCGCTCCAGAAATCAACAGGAAAAATGTATTCGTCTTTGGCGGTTAAAAACACCATTTATTTTACTGAATATAAAAGCACAAACACCCTTAATTAAACCCCTTTAATTTAAAATTGCGCTCCAGAAATCAACAGGAAAAATTTACTCTTCTTTGGCATTTAGAAACACTGTGTATTTTACTGAATATAAAAGCACAAACACGCTTCATTAACCCTTGAATTTAAATTGCGCTCCAGAAATCAACAGGAAAAATTTACTCGTCTTTGGCGTTTAAAAACACCATGTATTTTACTGAATATAAAAGCACAAACACGCTTAATTAACCCTTGTATATAAATTGCGCTCCAGAAATCAACAGGAAAAATGTATTCGTCTTTGGCGGTTAAAAACACCATGTATTTTACTGAATATAAAAGCACAAACACCCTTAATTAACCCTTGAATATAAATTGCGCTCCAGAAATCACCAGAAAAATTTACTCATCTTTGGCGTTTAGAAACACCGTGTATTTTACTGAATATAAAAGCACAAACACGCTTAATTAACCCTTGAATATAAACTGCGCTCTAGAAATGACCAGATGGAATTAAAATGTATATGAGGCAGAATTAGACCCATCCTGGACTTGAATTACAATACCCCACAAACTGAATCAAAATGATAACGGAAGAGGAGCAGTCTCTGATAAAAACATTGACCCCCCCTTCCTCATAAATCGCTGTTAAAAGCTATTTCCTTTGTGTGAGATCTCTGCTGCTGCAGCAGCCACTTATGTCAGGGCACAATGAGAGGAATGTGAGAAGCGCGGGTGCCGTTTGTACTTATAGTGCTGTGACGTCACAGAAGCCCGCCGGTCTCTTATTGGCTTGATGTCTGCACATGTCATTTAGGGTCTTCCTTTCTTCCTCCCAGAGTTCTCTTCCCCATGTCACGCCATGTGATTGCGGCCATTTTAGCAATACAAAACACGCTTCGTTCCTGCGAATTACCCCAAACTTCTATTTCAGGCAGAACCGAAGTTTTCCTCAACTTCTAAATGAAGTCCACTTCGTTAGATTCAATTTGCCCATCTCTAGGTATGTCTCTATGACCTTCATACATCTAGAGGCTGGAATTTGTGCCCATTCTTCTTTGCATAATAACTCTAGCTCAGTCAGATTGGTTGGTGAACATTTGTGAAAAGCAATTTTCAAATCCTTCCACAGATTCTCAATGGGATTTAGGTCAGCAATTTGACTGGGCCATTTTAGCACATGAATATGCTTTGATTTAAACCATTCCAATGTTGCTTTGGCTGTATGAGACCCTTTTGAGACTGTGACGTAGGTTTTCCACTGTATAAATAAAGACTAAAATAGGCTTTAATTGCACTTTCTATACCTTACATAAAAAGGTAGTATTATAATACCTGTACAACCAGTTTTTCAAATATTTTGTTCACTTCTATTAACCTGGTTTTAGAAAGGAATGTATTTTCTTCTGTGTGTTGTATAACGTCTGTTGATTTGTACAAGTCACATTGCTATTTTATACCTCTGTTGTTTATTCCAATATTGTTTTTCAGAAATAACCTTCTACAAACCTCAATATCTCTAAAAATGGGATGTACAGAGGATATTTCAAAATAAACCCTGCCTTATGCTCTGTAAAAGCATGTGGGCGAAAGATTTATGTAGTTCTGTACCAAATAGAATAACCACGATAAAGAGCTGCTATGACTTGACTTGGGTATGTATCACATTTTTGTGTGGATGGCCACTGGTTTTCAGACATGGACCTGCAGCAATCAGTTTATTTTTAAGGTGATTTTCTTTCGAAAAGGTTTGGTTTTATTGAGACAACACATTCACTGGATTTCATTCACTTTTAAATAGCAATTTCAACCCAGTATCCATGGTGTTGCAGTGTCAGTATTGAATTATTTCATTTTATTTTCAACTTGCTTCCTAGATGATACTCGCATATGTTCAGGCTGACTCAATACTCAACAGGAAGCAGTGGACAATGCCAAAGCACTGATAAATGTGTAAATAGCACGTCATACAATCACAGATTCCAAAAAATGAAGGATTTGGGATACCCTATGCACAGCTAGAAATACTACTGCATATTGCAGAATTCAAAGAAAGCAAACTACTGGCCTATGAAATAAATGTATAGATAAAATTTTACTTCAATACTAAATACACTAAAATATAAAAGTCACAGAATCAAAAGCCAAAGTGCTGACATTCTATTACATCCTAATACCAACCCCCTTAATCAGAGCACCCACCCTGTGAAGGACAGTTCCAACCTAAGTCTGTAAGGGCCCGTTTAAAACCCCGGAAGGGAAAATCCGGTCGGTTTTGCGACTGGTTTTTTGCCCGGTTTTTGCTCATTTTTCCCGGGTTTTTCAAGTGGTCGCAAAACCGAAAAACCACCGAAAAACCGGCCCAAAACCCGTGCAGTGGGGACATGCCCTAAATCTCTGGTAAAGCGTTAACTGGTATTTCATAAAAATGGACATACCAATGGCTGGATGTCTTGTTAATGGACGGAAAAAGCAAAAAAGTCCCCCCAAAAAAAATTCGGGGGGGGCATCACTAAAAGAAAACACAAAAAGGTTATCAGTTATCTTGGGGATATATAAGGGTGTGAGAGGCTGCGCACCATACAAGTTGAAAACCAAAAAGTTTGCATACAGTGTAAAAAAGACACTATACGGGTTTTTTCTCACATCTGACAGAAACAGAATAAAACTTTCCCATTTTTTAATCAATTGGAAAAAACTTTTTATTTCCCAAATCCAGAATAAGGGAAGAGAGTTTTTTTTAAGGCATTTTTTTTACTTTTTTGCAAATTCAAAAGTTTCATACATGGGATTACTTCCCTTTTTTAAACATTTGGGGAAAGCCCAAAAGATATGTCATGTCTTTGGAAGCTTCTTATGGTTTTTGGAAAACATATGATTTAAATTAGAGACACATCTGTTGTGATTCTTCGCACAACAGAAAACAACGTTCTGTGTGTAAATCATGGAAAGTCTAAAGAAATCGCCAAATTCAGGAAGAAATTGTGGACTTGCACAAATCTGGCCTCCCTTGGGGAAATTTCCCGAACCTAAGGTGCCCTTCTTCGTCTGTACAAACAATAATAACAAGTACAAAAAGATGGAAATGTCCAGCCATCATCGCTCAGAAAGGGGATGGGGTTTTGGGGTCTCAGAGATTTAAAGTGCTTTGATCTGACTTTCTATCCCAAACCCCAAAACAAAAGCAAGAGAAATTTTGAAGATCGGTGGAAGGGTAAAAATTGTGTCATTTCCCATGAAAAAAGAGTATGAAAGGGGCCACTTCCAGGGAAAAAGCCATTACTCCAAAAAGAAATATAAAACCAATTAAGTTGCAAATGCCACAGGAACAAAAAATTTTCATTTTTGGAGACATGTCCCGTGGTTGAAAAACTAAAATTGAATGGGCCCCAAAACATTGTTACATTTGGAGGAAAATGGTAGAAGCTTGGATGCCAAAGAGCACCATCCCAACTGGGGTGGCAGCATCATGTTGTGTGGTTGTTTTGCTGCAGGAGTGACTGGTGCACTTCACAAAATAGATGGCATAACAAGGAAAGAAGATTATGTGACAATACTAAAGAACATCTCAAACATCAAACCAGGAAGTTAAAGCTGGGGGGAAATGGGTGTTCCAAAAAGGGCAAGACTAAGTGGAGAATCGATTTTAACGAAGTGGAATTCGTTTTGAATTTCAGGAAAACTACGGTTTGGGAAAGAAGTCGAACTTTGGGGGGACTCGGGTGAACGAAGGTGCTTTTGATTGATAAAATGGCTGCGAGCACATGCCCCCTACATGGGGGAAAGACTCGGGAGGGGGAAAAGCCCCGATGAATGTGCAGAGGTGAAGCCCCAAACAGAGACCGGCGGGGTTTTTTTACTCACCCACTATATAAATCCCCGGGGGCGACGCCGGGACTCACATCCCTTTACGTCTCATCAGGAAGGTGCTGCCGTGCTGTAGCTCTTACTGAAAATTGATTTTTTAAAGCGATTTCTGTGGGGTGTCTCAGTTGTCTCAGAGCTGTTCTCTTAATTTTCTATTTTAATTTTTTTGGGGGATTGGACTGAAATCCAGTTGCGTCCCATTTGGGGCAAATTTTAAATTTAATTCCAATGGGATCTAAGCCAGTTCCTGTTGTATTCATTTAAAAAAAACGCTTTTTTTACAATACAAAAAACCACTTAAATTTTTGGGCTGCTTAATTCTATTGCGCAATTTACTCCGGGGGTTAATTAAGCGTTTTTTTTGGCTGGTGTGCCCCCCCAAAAACCCCCAAACTTTTTTCAACCCAAAATAAAAAAATTTTTTTCCTGTAGCCTAATTCACAAGAAAGGGTTTTTAATTACAACTGAAACCCTCTTTTTTGGGGTGCGAAGAAAACACGAAATTTGGGTTAACAACACAAAAAAGCCCTATTTTGTCGGCCCCAATTCCCTTTTCCCAAATTTTTACTTTCCAGGGTTTAATTAAGCGTTTTTTTGGGCGGTTTGCTGCCCCCCAAGAAACCGTTTTTTTTCAACCCAAAATATAAAATTTTTCCGTAGCCAAATTTTCACAAAAAAGGGTTTTAATTCCCAACGAAATCTCTTTTTGTGGGGCATAGAAAACACGAAATTTGTAAACCTAAAAAACACTTTTTTGTGCGGTCAAATTTTGGGCGCAATTTACACCCAGGGGGTTAATTAAGCTTTGTTTTGTCGGGTGTGCGCCCAAAAATAAACCGCCTTTTTCAACCCCAAAAAAGTATAAAATTTTTCCTGAAAGGCCCAAATTTCATGTCCGGGGTTAAATTTAACCCTTTGTTTTGTGTTTTTTACATTTAGTAAAAAACACAGTGTTTTAAACGACACATACAAGAAAAAATTTTTCCGGGCCATTTTGGGGAGCGCATTTAACCCAAAGGGGTTTTACCCCAAGCTTTTTAAACCGGGTTTTCATTTGGACCCAAAAACGGGGTAAAATTTTTATAAATATCCCAGATATCTTTCATAAAAAACAGGGGCTTACATTTTAAACAAACAGTATGTCAGACAGAGAGGGGCGGGCCTGCACCTGGAGGGGCAGGGGGGCACAAAAAAATTCCTGGAACGGGGCCCAGGTCGCAGCAAAAAGAAAGGGGGCCCGTCGCACCCAGGGGCCCACTGGGTGAGGCCACGACTCCCCGCTGCCCTTTTTACCCGCCGGTGTTTTCAGCCAACCCAAGGGTTCTTGTTTGGGTTGACTATTTCCCCTTTTCCCCCAAGTTACACTGAAAACCCCACCCCAAGGGCGGGGGAACCCAGACACAACCTTTAGGGAAAGGCCCTTACCCGGGTCAGGGGGCCCCCCACCGTCCTCAGCCCCCCTTTTCCCCCATAGGGTTTCCTCACCAGAGATTTTCCCTTGGGGTTCGGGGGCCAGCGCCACTATATACGAGGAGGAACAATTGGAGGGGGGCATAAGCGCTACTTGGCAGGGGAAGAAATGGGGCCCAAATTCCCCTTTCTTCTTGCAGTGGGGCGGCAAATTTAATAAAGTGGAGAGGGCATGGGAGGCCCATTTGTGGGGGGGTCAGCCTCGGCATACCAAGACCGGGATAAAGGACAGCAGTGACGAAAAAAACAAAAATTTAATGTTAAAATTGGGCCTACCGCACTTTGGACTGGTGGGGCCAAGGGCTTCACCCTCGTCAGGAAAAAAGGGGCGTCGTTTGTGCGTCGGGGTAGCAGTCACCCCGCAATGGGCGTGTGGCCGGGGAAGCCCAAGCAGGATACAGAAAGTGTGGGGGTCGGGAGCCAAGGGGCCAGGGGAAAAAAAAAACCCCTTTTTCGCAGGTCCAAGAAAGTAGGGGCCAACGGGGGGGCCCCAAGGAGGCGGCGCGGCTTACCACTCGGGGTGCGGAGGGGTTGGGGGGTAAAAACCCCATATTTCCCCCGGTGGGCCATTTTCTTTGCTAAACCCCGGGGAGGAGCCAAAATATGGGTTTTTGTAGAATCTGGGGGCCCAAAAAGTAAAGGGCGTGGCCAGGTATTTTACCTTTGGCACCGGGGCCCCCCCCCCCGGCGTCAGAAACGGCATTTGCACCATCCGGTGGCCGGGGAAAAACTTTGGCTCAGATGTGGTGGCCCAAACCCTGCTCCCCGAAACAACAAAAGCACAGAAAGCCCCCCGTGGCACACATGCCATTGCAGCCATCAAGGCCCATCAATTGCAGAAGGGGACTGTTTCCTTTGACATTTTCACCCGGTCCAATTGCCTCCTGCTCCTCGCTATTTAAAGGGCCCCAAAGCAGTCTTTCCCAGCGAGGCTTTTGCAAAGAAAACAACAGTATGTTGTCCAACCTTTCCTAAGGTGCAGCAGCTTCCCGGGTGCCCTTCCAATTTTTTGGTAATCCCATTTCCCCCCCTTTTCCCAAATGGTGGCCCTTTTTCACCATTCAGAAACTCATGGTTTGGCCGAGCCGAAAAGGAGATTTTCCAAGCCGAAATTTTCCCTTTTCCAAAAAGGCAGAAACCCAAGCACTTCATAAAAAATTAAAACCCAAGGTGGGCCCAGTCCTTGACTTATCGGTTTTTTTCCCAAAGGGTGCACGCAGCGGGGCCCGTCTGGTTTTCCCCTTTCCAGGGTTGTCAAAACGCTCCCACCTGCGCCCAGCCCCGCCTCCTCCTCCCCCCCCCCCACCACCACCATCTCAGCCTCCACAATTAACTGCTCCATCAACCACATGGTAAAGGCACAGCGTTGGGCACAGTTTTTACACCTGGCTTGCCTCGCGAACGAAATTTACACAGGGGAGGAACTGCCCCCGCGCATGGGAGCAAGAAAACGTGTGTGGCATTTCCCCCGCGCCAACTGCAAAAACGGAACCTGGTGACGGACAATGGGGGAACAAGGGTCCGCCCCTGCCCGAGGAGGAAAGGTCCAAGCCCCGCAAGGGGCACGTTTTTCAATCTGGTTGTGAAAAGGTTCCTGAAGTCTTCCACCCATCTTTTAAACCTTCTGAAAAAGGCCAGGGGAAAATGTGCAGCACTTTATCCAATTTGACAAAACCAGGGAAAAACCCTCCCCCGAGGGTTTCACGGCAGAACGCCTTTCCCCCCAAAACACCCCGAAATCGATGTTTCCCCCCCTGGGAAATTTCCCGCCTGCCCATTTTGGACCGGGCGTAAAACAAGTAAAGGGCCCTTAAAAGATTTTTTTATGATCCAGGGGCAGACAGAATAACCCCTGTGTAACTTTTATGTCGCCCGTTTGGCCCGCTCATGCGTGACCCCCGGGCCTTTTGTTGAGGCCCCTTCGGGGGGGCCCACTTTTTTTGTCCTCGCCAGGACTATGAATAACGTCATTCCACTGCTTTAAGTCCCCGGGCCAGATGCTTTAAAAATCTGTCTGGGCGGGGCCCGGGGGACGTGCGACAAAAACTCGTGGGCCCCATGATCCGGGGGGACTGGGAAAAAAAAGGAGGAGGAGGAAAAGGGGACCCTAGGACAGAAGCATTTCTTGGAAATGAGTGGAAATTTTTTAAACCCCGGTGACCAAAGAGGAGGGCAGGAGCACAAAAGGAGGGGGGAAAGGAGATTTAGGGAAAACGAAAGGGAGATTACCCCCAACACCGGGCAGAAAACAAAGGTAATGGGGCCGGGCCCCCCGGAGTCACTTGTGCCCGATTCCCGCCGGGATGGCCTTTTTTTGCCTGGGCCCATGACAGCCGAAAAGTTCAGCCTCCCAGGGGATGGGCTTCCGGCTCTCCACCCAAAAAGGGCCCTCCCCTACCGGTCCAAAAGGGGCCTTTTTTTTCCCGCTATTGAGAGGAAGGGCAAAATCCCAAAAAATATAGGGAAATCCTGCCCTAAAAAATTGGGCCCCTGCCCCAAAGGGGTTGGGGGGGGGGGACATCGTCCCTCCTCTGACATCTTAAAAGAGGGTTCCTCACGGGTCACGGGACAAATGCCGGGGCTGTGGGGGAAGGTGGGGGGGGAGGGGCAGTACCACTCCATCAGTAGTAAAAACCCAAGTCTGGAGTTTACTATTGACCACTTCCCCTTTACCCCCCTAAATGAGGAGGGCAGTCGCCAGCAACACAAACAGCAGGGCCGGAGCAGTCCCCTAAACCAACCCGGGTTTGGCCTACTTGGGCCCGCACTCTGCCCCCCTCAGTTAGAAAGGGTCCGCTAAACCCCACTTTGGGCCCGCCAAACCCGGATTTTGGGCCCGGGGAACTTTCCGAGGTTTTTTCAGGGAGAAGCTGTCCTGCCCGGGGCCCGTAGTGTTCAATAGCGGGTGTTCAGTGCGGCGGGGGCCCTCGGTTTTCCCCCAAAGGGGAACCCGCTTGTCCAGGGAAATGTGGAACGACTGACCCCTTTTCAAAATTAACAGGGGTGGATCGGGCCCGGGTTTTTCCCCACACCAATCCTTAGGGGTCGTTTTGGGGTTTAAACTACCTGGGCCCCGCCACAATTTTGATGCCCCCCACCCCCCTGAAAACCACCATCTGCACAGTTTTTTCCCTCTCCAAACCCCCATCTTTACCAGGGACTGGTATTGCCCCCCCAAACCCCAACATTTTTCATTTTGGGCCCCCCTATGACCTCATGCGCTGCTCTGTTGCTGTTCTGTGACATCCACACTGTGCATTGTGGGCCCCTTTTCTTACCTCATCTGCTGCGGGGGGCTGCTGCCATTTTTCCCCCACGGGTTTTTTCCAAAGTGCCACCTCTGACCCATGCTGTTTTCCCTCCGGGCCCTCACCCCCCAAATTTTCGTCATTTTGCCCTTTCCTGAACTCAAAGCTCTGCTGCGTGACCCCCCACTGTTTTGTTTTTGCCACCTGGGGCCTAATACGTTTTGCCACCTCCAGAAAGTTTATTGGGGGCCACGCCCCCCTCAAACTGGGGTGGCCCCCGGTGACCTCCGCTCTCCCTTTCCTTGTGCCCCCTGTGGCCTAAACTGTTTTGCCCCTCCAGAAAAACATTGTGCCACCCCGCCCGAAACCCATGCAGCCTGTCCTTTAAACCCCCACACTGTGTAAATTTGCCACTCTTGGCCCAAAAAAGTTTTTGGGGGGCCTCCCCCGAATGTCCAAAAGTGCCCCCTTTCCGACCCTAAATGCTGGCCCCGGGGCCTGACCTCCCAAAACTGTTGTTTTTCCACTCCGTGGCCTAAAACTGTTTTTTCCCCTCCAAAAAGTCAAGTGCCAATGCCCCAAACTCATGCTGCTTTTGGCGGCCCCCCACCGTGTTATTGTTTCCACTCGGTTTGGGCCCAATAAATGTTTTTGCCGTCTCCAGAAAGTCATTTTTTGCCACGCCTGGGCCTTTATGCTGCTGCCGCCGTCCCCTCCACACCTTTCCCCAATGTTTCCACCTGACTCTCACTTGTTTTTTTTTTTATTTCGCTGGGATGGGCTTTAAACAGGTTTACATTCCCGCTTGAGTTTTTTTTTGGGCAGTTTTGCCCTCTTAAAGGGCCCCGGGGAATTTTTTTAGTGAAGCGATTCTAAAAAGCGGGGGCATTTTCCGCGTGTCAAAACTAAAAAAACAAAAATTGAATAAGACCCAAAACCCAAACCCCTCGCATATTTAAAACCCTGGCACAAAGTTCAAAAGCACCCTGCAGGGGTCTGTGACCTGGGAAAAAGCTGCTTTTTTTAAACCCATTCGTGGGCCCAAGTAATTCAGAACAATTTATTTTTGTCGGAAAATTTGGGGAATTACCGGGAAAAAAATTTTTGGGGAAAATTTGCCCTCTCAAACAAAAGACCTAAACATACTGCCAAAATTTTTACAAAGTTTTCTTAAGGGTAACCAAGTCCCAATTTTTTTGGAGTGGCCATTTTCAAGCCCCTTTAACTCCCGTCCTATTGAAAAAATTTAAAGGGGAAAAAGGGAACCTACAAACATTTCTCAGTTAAAACCATTTTTGTCAGGGGGAAAGGGCCCAAAAAACTACCAGCAAAGTTAAAAGCTTGGGAGAAGGGGCCCCAAAACAACGTTTTTAAAGGG
>JAODAL010024996.1:0-59509 GCA_025379985.1 Phyllomedusa bahiana
GGGGCTAAAAAAAATAAAGAAAAAAAACATATTTTAGGGTTTTTTGGTTTTTTTTTTTTTTGTTAGCCACATATTATTTTCTTTTAATACACATCGGCACAACTTCTGTAGTGTATAATTTGATTTCACCCATGTACATTTTTATACCAGATTGCAAAAAAAAACCCATATGGTCCCAATTACCGCTTTTTTAAATTTCAGTCCCCATAGAACTCATGAGAAAGCACTCGCTTTCCCTATTGGCTAAGCGGGACGACCCCCCCTTCAACCAACAGTCGTTTCTCCATTTTACTGTATTTTGAACTGCCCCCCTTTGAATATATTGTCCATTTTCTCCATAGGAAAATGGCCACTGTCGCCCTATTCTGTTTTGTCTATTCTCCCCCAAAGGGATATAATGGACATTGTCGCCCACTGAGGGGCGGGGTTTATGCCACCAATGAAAATAGCTTTAAAAAAATTTAATTACTGTCTTTCCCCCAATTCTCCTGGGGAAATTTCCCCTATGTACCCGTTCTGGGCAAAAAACGCGTTGTTGGGGTTTTCACTGCTTTTTTTTTAAAGAATTTTTCTGGTCTTTTCTGAAATGTTTTAAAACTGTTAAAAAAATTTGTTGAAAAATACTTCATGCCGCGCGCGCGAGCGCCAAATTTGAGGCGATCTCTCCCATAGAGTAAAGGGGAGAAGTACTCGCCTTATTGGCGAGCTACCGAGACCCCGCGCTCAGCCAATCGGGTTTTTTACATTTTTACTGTATTTTAAAAACAGTCCCCCGTGATTCTGTTTGGTCAATCCCCCCCCTAGGTTTTAATAGTTCAGTTCGTCCTATTCTTTTGGGCCTTTTCTGGCGACCAATGAGAAAGGTTTCAAATTTTGAATTACTCCCTTTCCCCGGGCCATTTCCAAAACCTAATTCTTAATTAGGATATTGGAAATGATTTTGTTTTATGTAATTTTTTATTTTTAAGGTTTCCCTTTTCCCCTGAGAATTAGAACGCCTTTTTAAAAGGGGATTTTGGATTTTAAAATCCCGCACCCCCACATCTGGGAAAGATTTTTTCGCCGTCCCGCCTTTCGGAACAGATTTTCGGGGCAGCCCCCCCGGCGCCTAATCCCGCAGCGCCCCCGCCCCCAATGTGCCCACACACACTGGCGAGGCGCGGGGACTTTTCCCCCCCTTAGAGGGCACTTTTTCGAGGCGAATCTTGGGGCAGCGCCGCACACGCCCATGCCCCCCCTGTGCCCACGACTGGCGAGGCCGGGGGACTTTTCTCCCCCTTATGATCGCACTACCCCGCGGACATCTCAGAGCAGCGCCGCACTTCGCCCAACACACTGGGGAGTCGCGGCGGCTTTTCATGAAAAGTAGAGCGCGGCCTCCCAAAAAAAATCAGGCGCAGATTCCCCCGGGAAAATGGCGGAAAAAAGGGGCCTCGACCCGGCGGGATTCAACAGTGGCCCAATTGTTTTTCTGTATTCTGCAGATTTATAAGGGTTCAGGGAATACCAAAAATGTAGGGTTTTATTTGGGAATTTTTTTTTTTAAAAATTGCGCCACAGACTTTGCTGCAAACCCAAAAAATTTTTTCGGGCGATTGGGAAACCTTCACAAGGCTTCCCTCCGAAAATTTTAAAAAAAACACAACCCGTGATCTTGCACAGGATCCGACAAATGGAAAAAGGTGCACCACCCTTTCCATTCTTAAAACGCTGCAGATCAAGGGGTTAAATAGTAGTGGTCGGGCCAGCTTTAAATTTTGCTGTTAGTATTGGGTGTCAACTTAAAATTGTAAAAACTGGATCCCCCTGCGTTTTTAGCGGCTGACATTGCCATGACTTACTAAATTGAAGCATATTTGAAAAAGTGTTTGTACTTTAGTCTCCTGTTACTTCATGAGGTTTCCCCGGAGATGATAGGTCCTCTTTAATGCGAACCTGTCACATTGAACGTATTATCTGATCTCCTGCTAGCATGATCAAGAAGAGATGAGCAGACTGATATATAGTTCTGTATAGAAAGATTCAGTACAGCTTGTATTTTATTCATTTAAATCCCTGCTTTTTCTCAATTAAGGAGTCCAGTAGGCAGTGTTATCATTGATAGCTACAGAGATAGCTGTCAATCACTGACATGAAAGGATTCCTTAACCCGGCATAAGCAGGGATTTAAATGAAAAAAACTACTGATTCCTTACCTACAAAACTATATATCGATCTGCTCAGCTTCTCCTGCCCTATAACTTGCTACCAGCAGATCACATAGCATGTTCAATGTGATGGGTTCCTTTGAAAGTGGATCGGTTATAATATGCTGTACTGCTTAAGACCACCATATTATAGCTCCATGTCCAAATGGTAAATTGGATATATGAAAGAGCTTACCTTGGAGAGACAACCTCTTTAAGGAAAGGACAAACAATCAGGCATCAAGTTTGGCACAATTTGCATCTATGGGCCACATGTATGAAAACTGTCTCGGTCTAAAACTCACTTTGTTGCCCATAGCAACCAATCAGAGCGCCCCTTTCATTTCATATAGTGCTCTGGAAAAAAGAGAGGGGCACTATGATTGGTTGCTATGGGCAACAAAGTAAGTTTTAGACCTAGACAATTTTCATACATGTGGACCTATGTGTCAAAGTATAATGTCAATCTATAACAGGGTAACTGCAAGTAAGCTACCCGAAATGTGAATGTCACACAGGAGAGACAACTAACCATTACCCAAGACCTTGACATCTATTACATGTAGCTTGCTTCCTCAGCAAGCAATAGCGCTACAATACAATAACTACATTTTCTAGTTTTAATTTCCAAGCAAATAAAAACAAAGACATTTCAGGTAGCAGCAGGAACCTTTTTTTTAACTGTTTTGTAATAAATACTAAATAAGTTACAAAATACAGCATGTAAATACAGCCTTATGAATTCATTTTTTGGAAAGGTCATCTAAATGGGTGATCAATTGAAATGTTATTCACTGCCCTGCACAACCACAGCACTTAGTAAAAGCTGCAATAATGAAACTGTTACAGTGGTTAGTGCTTACCCTGTTGCCCCGAAAATAAGACACCCTCGAAAATAAGACATAGTGCATTTTAAGTGATGCAATTCAGAGTTTGGCTGCTTACGCTGATGTTTGGGATGAAATCACTACAGTATATTAATACATGTTGTTGTTTTGTTCAGCAATAAATGTGAATTATTGTTCATAGAAAAAAAAAACATGCTCTAAAAATAAGTCTTAGCTCGTCTTTAGGAGCAAAAATTAATATAAGACACTGTCTTATTTTTGGGGAAACAGGGTACTTTAGGGATGTTGTCAGTATATGCCTATTTTGAGCGTAATATTAAGCTTGAGATAAACATCTTTGTTGCCAGTTTGCACTTTGAATATTGTACTTGGTCATTTCCAATATTTAGGGCCATATGTATGAAAACGGTTTAGGTCTAAAACTGACTTTGTTACCCATAGAAGTGAGTTTTAGACCTAAATCGTTTTCATACATGTGGCCCTTAGTGTTTGGTAAAACTGTCTCCTAAGAAAACTGGATATTTTATGGCCAGTAAAATGTCTCTTCATATGTCTGCCAAAATTTATTTTACAGGTATGCTAATAGTAGCTTAATAAAATACATGGAAAAGCACAAGGTGAAGCCTGATAGTAAAGTTTTTCTTCTGGTAAGTGATTAGATTAACAAAAGTAAGTTATAATAAACAGAATGTTAAATTACCCCTCCGTCTTCCAGCTATATTATCTATTATAGTAGGGAATCCTAAACAATGCCATAACAGATTTTTTTAATAACAGAATTGATTCAGATAATAGAGCAGGTTTATGGGTAAAAGAACAACTTTGTTTTTCTAAGCTCCTCTGAGCAACAAACTAGCAATATTTTTGACAGACTGTTTTCTTCCAACATCATTTTTACAAGAGAGTGAAGCAACAACCCCTTGGAAGACCCATTTTTTCTGCTAATATGAACTAAAGAAGGTGGAATAGATATTTAGGACAATGTGTATAAACAGGGCTACACCAGTTTTCTGGCATGCTTAGTGGCCAACAACCTATTGTAGCCTTGTTCTATAGATGTATGAACGGTCGTTTGCCTAGTCTTGGCGCATTCTGCGCCAGACACAACACTTTTGAATGCGCTAAATTTGTGGTGGGTTGGGGGACGGGTTCACAACAGAATCATATGAATGCACCAAAGTGTGGCACGAAATGTACTAATACGCCAAAATTTGGCGCATAACTGTCGTACAAATTCATAACGATTTCAAAGTGGTATGGCTGATACAAATTTTACCATAGAACTGGACTTATGTATCAAGTGCTATGTGATACTTTCAGACATAGTGGCTCTTTCTATGCTCTAAAACAATTTAAAACTGACGTGTCAGTGTCACCCTTAATTCCCTCTTGCCATCCTGCTGTATTTCATAATTGCTTAAAATTCAAAGGTAGACTTCCGGTTCTGGCGCGCATATGAAGAGGTGGTGAGGAACAGGGCTCCGGACCAAGCTCCCTAAGAACGGGCTCCCCGCTCACAATTACCGGCCACAGACGGCGGCACTAAGCGCCGACATCCCAAGCACCGCTCCGGCGTCCAGAGCAGGCACAGGCAGCAGCGCGGGGAGCCGCGGGAGACAGTGGGACCCGCAGCTATACAGGCAGCATGGCGGCCAAGATGGCGCCCGATTCCCTGCCCGCGACCAGGAGTGGCAGGATTCTCCAGCAGCAGCTCCAGGGATCACAAGAGGAGGAGGCAGACATGCCAAGTCTCTCAGGAGAGGAGGTAACAACGGGGCAAGCATTAAATTGTGATGAACTGGCAGCTAAAGTAGCCACACTGATTGCCCCAGCAATAACAGCAGCCTTGGAGGCCACAGTAACTAAATCAGTTATAGCATCTGTATCTACCACGCTTTCTGCCCTGCAGGCAGAAGTATCCTCTCAAGCTTCACAGCTTATAGAATATGAACAAAGATTAAGCTGCGTGGAATATGAAATAGCAGGGTCCAGAGGCTCCATGCATAAAGTACTAAGAAAAACGGCACTATTGGAGGCAAAGATTGAGGACTTAGAGAATCGCTCAAGGCGCAATAATTTGCGGGTCATTGGAGTCCCAGAGAGTGTAAAAGCTTCAATTCTACCACAGTTATGTGCAGAAATTATTCCTAAAGCGCTGGGTTTTGATAAGCATTTAAAGGTGGAGAGGGCGCACAGAATTGGACCCCCCAAAAGTGAGGCTAAGGACTCTGATCTAGAAAGGCCGAGACCTGTTATTGTAAAATACCTGGACTTCTCGGACAAAACTCTTCTAATGCAGGCTTACAGAAAGAGTGGAAGCCAGGTGCAATATGAAGGGAGGAAATTGATGCTATTTGCAGATTATTCTGTGGAGGTTTCCAAAAAGAGACGTGCTTATAAGGACATTTGTTCTGCGCTAGTACGTAAGAGAGTTAAATTTGTGCTGCAGTATCCAGCGGTACTGAAAATCTTTCCGGACAATGGCAATCCTATCTCCTGCAGCACCCCGGAAGAAGCAGCAAAGGTGTTAGCCTCTATTTGTAGCCCAAGAGTATCACCAAGGAGGGGTTTGCGAGGGGAGGAGGACTATGAGGGGGATCAGGAGTCCTCACAATACTCGAGGAGACACTCTTCACCTAAGGACTTAAGTCAAAAAGGTTCGCCCAGGCAATTACTGGACATTTAGGTGACAAATAAGATCGCTACAGGATAACATTTAGTATGGTGGGATTTGAGCGACGAGCTTACATCACTTTGGGAACAGTCGTTTGAGATATGGTTATGTTTAGTACGCAGGATTCTGTATAGGGGTGCATCAGAATATACAGAAACATCAGTAATAGGGTTCCTATAGGAATATCTTATTAATAGGAATGGAAGGGGGTCTGCTGTGCTGGGGGAAAGAATTCTAGAAGGGGTGCGGGAGTATTTAAACTAGGGATGAGGAGGGAGGACAATATAGAAAATGAAGGGCTAGATAGGTTAGAGAGTGGGCAGACTATATCGGCGGGTGGAGAAGTGGAATGGGGGAGGTGGAGAAGACCAGTGGATAAGGAGATCCATGTGTTGCAAACAAGCATTGAAGATATAAGTACCCACAATATCTCATGTAATCTCATGCCATCTACTAACTGTATAATTAATAATCGCATGCTGTCTAATAAAGGTATAATGTATAATCCCGTGCCATTATCTGAAAGGGTAATGTATAATCCCATGCCATCTACCGAAGGAGAGATGTTTAATCGAAAACCGCCATCTGAACAGGTAACGTTTAATCCAATGCTGTCTACTGATCGGGTAATGTATGACCCCATGAGTCAAATGAACATTTATTACAATCCCAAACCATTGAGGGAAAGTGTAAAAAGGGAAAGGGGAAACTTAAAAATGTTTTCACAAAAGCAAAAGTCTTGCCCCAAAATAGGGGAATTTTGAGGCGCTAGTTGTAGAGGAGTTTTTGATTGGTGGGTATTGCTAAACATGGTGGACCCTGGGTGATTGGGTGGTCAACCTTCAAGGTTTTAATCTTTTTAAAAAACAGAGCGAACAGGAGGGGAGGGGAGTGTGTTTAATGAAGGAGTGATATAAAGGGCAAATGGAAAGAGGTAATACAGGGGGGAGTAGTAATGATGTGGAAACTTGTGGGTGGAAAACAAGGGGGGGGTTTAAGCAGAAAATATATTTTGGTGAAATTATAGACCCCGAACATCCTGAGGAGATAAAAGAACAGATGCTAATCAAAGGTGGGGGGAAAATAGGCAGGAAAGTGATAATAAGGGTGTTAAATTTTCCCGGGCTTTATGGGGTCACGGGTTCTGCATCGACGAAAAAGGAAGGAAGTTCCTCAATCTGTTGGGATAATTTTTTGGGGAGTTTGTGGGGGAAAACCCATAGAAGTGATGCTCTGTTGGATCTGTCTTTTTAAATAAAGCAGAATTTCGGAACGGTCAGGTTTCAAAAATTAGGAAACAGTGACCCAATAAATTTTTTTAGCATAAAAAGGAAAAAAAAAAAAACAGAGGGGGAAAAAAAAAACTTTAAAATTTTTAAAATTTTAAAATTTTTGCTTTTGAGGGAGGCAATAAGGGCTAGAGGGGAAAGCTATTAGAAAAATATGAATAGAACCAAATGGAGGGTTTTAAAATAAATTTTGGGGAAAATTTTTTGCAAATATTTCCCTAGGGTAACAATTGGCGACTAAAACAAAAACAACAGGCTTCTATCTTCTTTTAAAAAGGGGGCAATAAACAAAAAAAGGGCCTTTAAAAAATATAAGTCAGGGGGCTCGGCATCAGCCTTTGAAAATTACAAAAGTTTAATTTAAAATTTGTAAAAAATTTAAAAGCAGCAAAAAATTCAAATGAAAGGCAAGGGGCCCAAGGATAGCAAGACTAACCCAAGAAATTCTTTAAACATATAAATCCCAAAAAGCCAAAGTCAGAGCAAGAGGACCTTAAAAACCGTGATGGGGGGGTCACTGGTGACAAGGAAAGCAAAAAGGTACTAAATAGGTTCTTCGCCAGTATTACTATAAAAGGAGATAGTAGTTGGGGGGGGTGGGCCCAAGTTCAGTCTAGGGGGGTTTTTCTTTAATACTATTGCAAATTAATTGGCTAGTGTAAAAAAAAGTCAAAGCCAATTAAATAAACTGAATGTGAACAAGCTCCGGGCCCTGATGGATTCCCCCCCCAAGAGTTCTTAAAGAGCTCAGCTCGGTTATCATGTGCCCCTTACATGATATTTAGAGATTTTTTTTTTTTGGTGACTGGTATGTGCCAGGGGGGACGGCGCAAGGAAAATGAGTTCCATTTCAAAAAGGTTCTAAGTCTTGCCCATTTTAAAATTTAGCCCAGTAGTTTAAATCTTTGTGGGAAAAATGTTTGAAGGGTCTTGGGGGACTATATAAGGAGTAGTTGACAAAACATATTATTAGTGATTGCCAGAGGGATTTATAAGGACGAACTTCAGCCCAAATCTGATTTCTTTTTATGAAGGGGAGTAGAAGTCGGGATAGGGGGGGCAGCTGGGGATATTGGTTTTTAGCTTTGCAAAGGCGTTTGACACTGCCCCGCATAAGCGTTTTTTAGGTAAAAAAGAATCCTTTGGGGTTTAAGATAACAGTGGAAATTTGGTTTAAAAAAAACGGCTTGGATCGTACTCAAGAGGGGTGGAAATGAATTACTTGAGTGGTCCGGTTTTGAGGGGTTTGTCCCCAGGCTCAGTATTGGGTCCTCTCTTATTTAATTTTTTTATTACGATATAGGGGGAAAGGGGACAATCCCGGGGTTTTCGTTTTTTTGCAGTGCACCAAGAGTAGGGTAAGTGCAATCTAGGGAAGTGCTCATAAATTGAAAGCAGACCTGGACACATGAGTGCTTGGGGATCCCCCTTGGAAATGGGGTTCAATGTGGAAAAAAAGTAAGGTTTTGCATTGGGGGGAAAAAAATAAAACAGGCATCAAGTCCTAGGGGAAGAAAAACTTGGGGAATCGCTTGTTGAAAAGATCTGGGGTTACGGTCCCAAAAGAGGAAAAAAAAATGGGATTACGCCCCCCTTTAAGAAGCAAAAAAATTTGATATCGATTTTCTACGGAACTCACTGGGGGAGGGGTTTTAAAGGGGAATCAAAAAAATATGGGGGAGAGGTAGGGGGTTCCCCACAAAACAAGGGGAAAACAGGATTTTTTGATTCTGTACACAAAAACTAAATGCAAATTAATTTCCCCCAGAGGGATGGAGAGGGGGGAAAGCGAATGTTTCTCGACCCCGGCGGGCATAAAGCGTTTAAAAACGTATAGCCCAAATAAACGGGATAGATATTTTTTACAAATTTGGAGCAATGTATACCCAAAATAAAAAACCTAATGTCCTTTGGGGGAGTTTTTAATAGTGTGATGGCAGCCAGGAGGGTGGGAAAAAAACTGACTCCTCCCCAGAAAAGGGGATGCGAGGGGGCTTGTTGAAAGGCTTTGCACGAAGGCAGTTTGGATAATGGCGGGTTCACAATCAGCCGAAAGGGAATTACGCATTTTTTCTGGAGACAAATTTGGGCTCTATAGATATTTTTGAGTCTGGGGAAAACCCACAAAGCAAGTGAAGGGGCTGGTGGGGATTTGGTGATTTGGACCAGCCCCGGTTAGCACGATCGTAAGCTTATAAGCGGGGGCGGGCATATTGGCGATTTCCCTTCCCCTTTGGTAAATGACGAGCAATTCGGGACCCTTTTAAAGGGGTGGGGGGAATCGAGAGAAATAAAGGGAGCAGGCCGGGAATGTGTTTTTATATTGGGATGCAGCAAAAAGCGTTTTACGGGGGCGAAAATGGGGTTTTAGCCTAAAAAAAAAAATAGTAACCAAGCATACAGAAGCCACCTTACGCTGCGGGGGATATTCCCAGTTTCTACAATCCCCCACAAATGATAACAAAAAAAAATGGGCCAAGCGAAAGCGGGTTAGAGCTTATCAAGGGAATTGGAAGACATTTCGGAAACCCTTTCGATTATCCCTTTACAAAAAATGGAAATAAGGCAGGGAAAATTTTGGCCAATTTAGTAAGGGGAGGGGGGGGAAAATTTCCAATTTTAATATGATGGGAAATAAGGGAAAATTTAATGGGGGGCCCCAAGGATATTAACTCGATCTTGAAAGATTATACTCAAAGTGTATACGCAAACGCCTTTTGATATTGGTAAAGGGAGGACTTCCTGAGAGGATCACATTGCCACACATCACAAAGAGGATAGGGGAATTCTTTAAAAAAGGAAATCTCAGGGGGAGGAGATTCAGAGGTTTTTAAGAAGCTTTCCCGGGTTTAAAGCACCCGGCCCCGATTGGGGTTTTCCAGCGAATTTTTTTTTTTAAGATCATGAGGGAGGAATTAACACCGTTTGATGGGGTATTTACAAGATTTTGACTCTGCGGAAATGCTTCCCACAGGGGACATGGCGGGATAAAAAGGCCCACCAAGCCAGGAGGATGCCCCTCTGCCAGGGTTTTTACAGACCAATTTCCCTTTAAACAATCGGCTAAAAAATTTTTTCCAAAGTTGGCAAAAAGATTCGGATCCCCCACCAAAAACCATAGGGGTCACCAAATGGGATTTTTTAAAGGGGAATTGTTAAAAAAAATATAAGAATGGAAATAAATGCCAATGCGCAGAAAATCAGGGACAAAGCATCTCAGACCATTTTTAAATACAAAAGGGAACTAGGCAGGGGGGCCCCTTTTCCCCCCTTTTTATTCGATCTAGTTTGGAGCCTTTAGGCTGTATTCAGGGAAAAAATGTGTTTAAGGTAATAAAAAACGGGAAGTAGAGAAGGGTTTTGTTTGCTTTGCGGCGATATGCTTTTTTTTTTTTTTTTTGGGGACCCCCTAGGAAGGGAGGAAAGGTCATGGGATTTTTAGAAATTTTTTTGGACAATTTTCGGGGTATAAAATAAACAAAGACAAGTTTCAATAACAGGAATAGGGGGGAAAAGGGGAAAGGTAAAAAGAAAGGGCGGGGGTAAAGTCTCGAAAACAACATTACATATTTGGGGATTAAAATCGGAACCAGGTCATCTGCCCTATTTCCTCCAACTTTCGTCATTATCAAAAAAATTTAGGGTGAAATTCTAGGTGGAAAAAAAACCCACCATTTCCCGTGGGAAGGATCCAATTAATTAAAAAGTCAGCTTTGCGGTTCTGTATCCACTCCAAATGTGCCTTACTTTTAAGTATAAGATTGAAACGCTCAAGGGAGCTTTTTTGAATTCCATAGGAAAAAAAGGCAAGGCGAGAATAGCAAGAGCAAATTGTGCTTAAAAAAAGCAAGGGGGCACAATTGCCGGAATACGGCTTTTCAACTTGGCGCATGTGGCGGGGTTCTGATGGGGGCCATGACACATCCCTTCTCAAATACCTTGGGAAATCCCAGTTGGCACATCCATGGGACTTGAAAGGTCTTCTCCTCACACCATACAAGTGTCTCCCCAAGATTACTAAAATTCAAAGGTACAAATCTTATTAAAAAAAAACCCTGAGAATTGCTTATAATTACTTAATATAAATGTAGTATATTCAAACAAGAGTTTTAGTATAAAGTAAAAGCTTTGTGACATCTCACACCAAATTTTAGTAGACAAGTTGGCAACAAACTTGTTGGCAGTTTCCAATAGCAATGTTTACTATTGGGAATGCAGCTTTGGCCTTTAATACAGATTATAATTCTGTGTATAAGGTGGGTTTTTATCTTTTAAAAGTACAAACCTTTTATGCAGATTAGATTGAATCTATACATAAAAAAAATGTGTATGGTGTTCTAAGGTAATTGTAAACTTTAAATGGAACTTGTCACCACATTTATGGCAGCATGAAGTAGTGACGCACATGAAGATTTTAGCAGTGTGTCTGCTATCTGTGAAATGTGATATTTTGGTAACCCCTTAGGGCGCATCCCCACTGCACAGGACAAATACCGGCCGGTTTGCCGGCCGGTATTTGTCCTGTTTAGCGCCCGTCCCCACGGCCGTGGGTGGGGGGGAGGGGGTGGGCAGCTTTTCTCCGCGATGAGCGGAGAAGAGCCTTCCCTCCCTCCCATTGAGAAGCACAGATTCCATCCGAAAACTGGACGGAAGATTGTGCTTCTACAATGTTTTGGCGCCGGACCGCCGGCGGCAAAACAGTCCGACGGCAAAACCCGTGCAGTGGGGACTGCTGCACGGGTTTTCCATAGAGCACAATTGTGCTCATTTTCGGCCGGTTTTTCAGGTGGTCTGAAAAACCGCAAACCGCCTGCAAAACCGGCCGAAAACCCTTGCCGTGGGGACATGCCCTTAAAGACAGGGCTTGAAAAGGCTTTGATGACTAGCTATTTTTTTCCATTTTTGCCTCTCTGTGTATCAGCAGTTGTGACTTTTTTTTTACATTTGCAGAGTAATTAAATTTGGCCTGCAAGTAACGGCCAGGCAGTGTACAGAGGAGAAGAGGAAGAAGCTTGGAGCTGTCATTGCACAGCTCTCACTGTGCCCCTCTTCCCTGCATAGAGCAAAGAAGGGACCACATGGTAGGAGAAACAACTCAGATAGCGAGACAACTGATATGATAAAAGTATCCATAGCCCCAACACTTAAAGGAGTTTTGCCACGATGTAATGTTGACGTGGGATCCTCCAAAATGGGTATTTAATCACTTTTCTAAATATATGTGATTACAAAAAGTGAAGCCTGTGAGAGCTACAGCTTTCTTTACATGCCCTTAGTTTTCTTAAAGTTTACATTAGACACGACCAGGAGCTGATCTGGCCGTTCTTGCGTGTTTGCACTTCTTATCTGATAACAGGGAACATTAAGGAGCTTGCAAGGGGCTTGGGAAAAATTTGCAGTGTATGAGGCTTTCTGCTGTATAGAGAATCCCTAGTTGTAATGTAATTATTTTAGTAAACATTGTAGACGTTTCCCTTGCTTCCTCGCTCTGCAAGGGGCTGGGGAGAAATGTGCAGTGTATGAGGCTTTCTGCTGTATCAAGAATCCACTAGTTGTAATTAATTATCTTAGTAAGCATTGCAGACACTCCCTTGCTTACTTGCTCTGCTCGGGCCCCCTCTTACTCTCTCCTGCAGCAGTTCATGACACCGCATGATTTGTTTATTTTCTGTCCTGAGCAGATAACAGGTAAGGCAGTCACTTCGTGGCAACACCCCTTTAACCCTTTTCAGCCCCAGGATCTCTGCAGGTGGCAGGGTAATCCAATTGTAGACGCTGCACCATGCAGCAGATAAGCACTGTGAAGATCACAGGACACAGTGAGTTAACTGACTGCAGTCAGTACCGGACTGTTTCTCTGGCCCTAAGAGCGTACCAAGACATAGGGCAGAGGGGGAGATAAACAGTTGAGGGAAATCACAAAAGGGGATGAGCAGCAGGACATGTTTGATTTCCCACATAAAGCACATACAGCTGCACAGTGTCTTTAGTCTGGTTTGGCAGAGTAGTCCTAAAGACTACTAACCGATTGGGGATCAGGCTGCAAATATAGATTATGATAGAAAAATATTGTTCATCCATAAAACACAGCTGGGAAATTTTCACAGTCACATGCATAAAGCTCTCTGGAGAGGCTAATGAAATCAGCAAGACAACCTAGGGCAATGATTCCAACTAGATCATTGTAGACCTTTTTTCAGTACATATCAAGGTTGGCCCATGACTTTGTCCAAGTTTTTAATTTTGGTCCACTATGTATTTGAGTTTGATACTCCTGTTCTAAAATGGATGAGCAGACTTAACTTCCACTAGAAAAAAGGATTTTGAAGCCAGCTATTCCTAAAATCCACGGGTAAAATTTGTAAGAGATGAAGCCAAAAGAGTGGTGCACGTACCTTGTCGTCCCAAGAGGCGCTGTGTGACATGGTTTAAAGATAAGTTGCGGACGGCACTCAATTCCAGGCAATCAAGTTGCAAAAAGCAGCACGTCCTTTATTAGATCAAAGGGTAAAAGCAATACACCTTGGCAACAAGAAGTGAGAGACAAATTCCTGACGTGGTTTCTGGCAGTCAAATGTCCTTAATTATAGCATGCCCTGCTATGATTAAGAATTAGTATTCACAGGTGTACGTGATCTGCAGGGATGGATTTATAACCAAATCGGTTGAAAGTACCTTCCACGTGAATGAGCTGGCCTAGAGAATACCATAATATTTTTTCCCAGCCCATAACTGTGCCACCACCAGCTGAGGCAAGAAGGCAACCGTTTGACAATTGGTGGAGGTCCAATTCCAATAATGCCATGAAAATTGTTAGCAGAGGTGCCGTGATCATCTGTCTGCTTTAAAGCTCCATGTGCAGCAGGGTTCACTGAACTGTTGTTTAAACACAAGTTTGGTAGCCCCCTGGTTCATTTTGGTGGTGAGGTTCTCCACTGTAACATGTCAGTCCGCCCTTGCAATGTTCACCTCTCACATCAACGGTATGTGGTGCTTCACCGCTTCCATGTTGCTTATTCACAATGGTTCCATTTATCCACTCACAATACACTTTCACCACAGCAGTAGGCAGACAGTTCATAAACGGCTAAGTTCTAGAAATACTGCCACCCTTGGCTTGAAAGCCAATCATCATCCTTTTTGCATTTCTGATAAATCTTTCCTTTTAAAAAGGAAAGACAACCTCTCACACACCTTATTTACCCACCAGAAAGTGGTCATAATAATGTGATGTGTATATCTTTTAATAAAGGTCTCTTCTTTTAATGGTATTGTTTGCCTAGCAATTAAATCTTTCATTATTGCTTATACCTTGTACTACTGAGAGCTGTATTGTTGGAACGAAAACAAGCTTGTGCCTTTATTATTTATGACATATTAGAAAAGCATCCGTATATGTGCTGACAACAGCTATGTGCTGTACTTTCAAACGATTGCTTGTATCAGGGCATGATTTACCTCGTCATATATAGATGTGTTTATATACACATGCTCTGAAACCAAGCTCACAATTATTCACAAGCCACTATCACATTTCCAAGCATTTCCCACAAACCTTGTAGCTTTTCCCAGCATCATATAGATATTGTAACCGCCAAAGAGAAATTAGCAGTGTATTCGATATGATCATGAATTATTCAATGTTTCATTTAGAAATTTGAAAAAACGGAACTTAAATATCGATCCAGATACTGCAGCAATTACTACTACTGTTGCTAAATATATATTGAAACAGCAATGCTAATTGTGTCACAGTGCACTAGTTGTGAATAGATGTGGGACATTACCACTAGAGTGCTTTGTTAATTACAAAAACATTTAGGATCAGGTTATCTGACTCTATATAAATGACTAATGAAACTACTATAAATTAGTACAATTGCAGCTGCTTAATACGGCTGTAAAGATAGAAACACCAATAATGCAACTAATATGTAGCTTATAATACAGTTTATAATATAGCCTATAATAGCCATTACAATTCTAATTTACATGCTTCCAGAATACTGTATTAACAGATTACAAATTAGCGCAAATTTCTGTTTCTATCTCCTACTGTTTATTACTTTCTATGTATTGTCTGTTCGATTTGGCCAATCCCCCATACTTTGCACTGCAGCTCTTTGTTTTCAGGCTATGAACTAACTTAAAGGGAATCTGTCGCCAATTTTTTTTTTACTTACTAAATCAATATTTAATCCATTTTCTTTTCCTCTCAGTCGTTTTTATTTCCTGATTGTAGATTTCTCTATTCGACCGTCTATATATGATTGTGGGGAAGACATTCTTGCTTGCACTGCTTTAACAGCAGTCAGAGAGATACTTTACAGCAGCTTCATGCACATAGGAGTCTTAAGACAGATTCTGTCCCATAGACTTGTATAGGAGAGTTTTCACTGTGAAGGGAGGGGAGAGGGGGAGCTGTGACATCTCCTCTTGTGACTGGTGGATTCTGTGTTATCTGTACACAATGGTGTCTCCTTTCAGTTTGACCCTGCTGTTACTGATAATGAGCACACTACTGAAAAGCTCTCTAAACAGAGCAGGAAATATCAGACGATTATTAGGCTTAGTGGCCAAAGTGAAAACTGCAGGACTTAAGAATTATAAAAAAATACTGAAAGTGATCTGGAAAATTAAAAGAAAAACCAAAAATTTCTAACAAATGTGTTTAACATAAAAATGTGAATTAAACAAGTAATTTTTTGATGACACATTCCCTTTAAGGGCATGTTCACACGGCAATGGACAAATACCGGTCGGTTTATCCGTCCGGTTTGTTTGCCATGCACACGGCCACGGAGGGGACGGGGAGAAAAGCCCTCCCCCTTCACATTCACTTGCACATATTCCGTCCGAAAACCGGACAGAAGAATATGCATGTAGAATGGTTTGCGGGCGGCCCGCGGGCAGAAAAAACACCGGGCAGAAAACCCATGCAGTGGGGACTGTTGCACAGGTTTTCCATAGAGCACCATTGTGCTCATTTTCGGCCGCTTTTTCAGACGGTCTGCAAAACCGCAAACCGTCTGAAAAAAAACGGCCGAAAACCCGTGCAGTGGGGACATGCCCTAAAAGGTCTTGCCTATGGAGATAATTGAAAGAAACTGTGCAAAGCATTCTAGAGATCTGCATTTGTGTTGATCATTGCCTTCTTACAAAATTAAGAAGTGTTTCCAAATCTAGTGTGTTGTATGGCCTTGATTTTTGTGTGCGTTATTATAATGCAACTCAATATTAATTTCAGCTTCAAAAACTTTTAACTATGGACCCCACAAAAAGGATCACATCAGAACAAGCTTTACAGGATCTCTACTTCCAGGAGGACCCTCTGCCTACATCTGAGTATGTATTCTTTATTACCATCAGATCATGTTGTGTTACATATAGTGTTCAGTCTATGCATTTTGTCATGTGCCAGCACTTTATGTCCTGTGGAGCCAACAGTCTAGGCACTTACTCCTACATCATGTGGTCAGCAAAATATAGAACAGCGTCATTGACTATGAGGATGACATTGAAACAATCTGCTTTTGCATAGGAAATGCTGTCAGAGTGCCGTATAAGATAAAAGGGAGCACATTCAAGATTGTAATTTGAAATATTGTGTATGTGCACAGCTAAAACAAAGCTTGATTGATTTGCATTTTAAAAAATCCCTGAATTTGTGGCTTTTTTTACATTTATGCCTCTTTCAAACCAACATATTTAGATTTGTATTAGTCTTTGTAAGCCAAAGTGTGAAAGCTACACAGAGAAAAACAAAAACATAACAAAACTGTTCTGAATCTGGCACATAAAAATGCCATTAGGGTTATTCAGATGAAGAAGTATAAAAAGCGCCCTGTTTGAGGCATCTTTATGTGATAATGAATCAAAGTTGACAGGCTGAAATCCAGGTCCTGAATACACTGATCAGATTTAACATCAAAACTACCTGACTAATAATGTGTAGGTCCCCTCATTTAGCTATAACAAGTATGAGCCATTGAGGGATAGAGTCCAGATGACCTCTGGAAGTGTCCTGTGGTATCTGGTACCAAGTCATTAACAGCAGGGCCATCTTTTTCATTGGGCACACTAGGCAGTTGCCTGGGGGCCCCACAATTATAGGGGCCCCTTGCGGTGTATGGTTGTCCCAGGAATACAAGAAACATACCCAGGATCCCATGGTTGGCTTTGCTTATTTTACTGTTTGTGTGTTTTTAGAATGTGCAAACAAATAAAACCATGATGGAGAAGGGAGCCAAAGACTCCCTGGTCTGCCAATCAGTATTGTAGGCTGCATGCTACCGGTGTCCAGACATAAGTGGCTTTATAATATGGGTGTGCTTGGGGGTGGCTAGAGGCATGACCTATTGTGATGTCATGTATTTGGACAAGGCCCGCTGCAGTGCTCTGCCCAGGGGCCCATAATGTTGTTAAAACAGCTCTGATTAACAGCAGTTCCTTTGGATATTCTAAGCTGCAAGCTGGAGCCTCCATGGATTGGAGTTTTCCAGCGCTTCCTAAAGATGCTCAATTCAATCCGAGGAATTTGGAGGCAAAGTCAACACCTTAAACTCATTGTCATGTTCCTTAAACCAGTCCTAAACATTTTTTTGCAATAAGATGGGGCACATTATCCCCCTAAAGGAGACCTCTGGCACTAGGGAATACTGTTACTAGGAAAGGGCCTACCTGGTCTGCAAGAATGTTTAGGGGGAGTTCCCATCATAAACTTTGATGGCATATTTGTTAGATACACCATCAAAGTCTGATAGTTTCCTTTTTTATTATACTGCTGCCATTTTAAAATAAAAAAAGTTATACTCAACTGTCCTCTCACCTCAGATCCAGTGTTGCACCGTCCTCACTCTCCACTGGTTTTCTGTTTTCTTTTTGTCTTAAATTGAATGGGATGTTACTACTGCAGCCGCTAAACAGCTACAACAGTCACAAGCCATTGGCTGACACCACCGTTTGGAGCGCATACTTCCGAATGGTGACGACAGCCACTTCCACGCGAGGTCCCATTTGATTCAAGACTGGAAGTAAACAGTAGACTGTCAGAGAGTGACAGTGGCGCAGGTAGAAGAAAAGGTGGGTATAACTTTTTTATTTTAAAATGGTAGCAATATGATAAAAACAAATTATAAAAAATGAAACTGGACAATTTCCTTTAACAGAAAGAAAACTTTGCAGCTGCATATAAAATTGCATAACGCCAAAAAAATATACTTAACTTTACATCCTCTGCCACCTGCCATTCTGTGTTAACATTGTTAAACCACTGACACATGGCCTTCTTTTCGTTTTTTTTTCAAAAAACTACTGACCACGGTGGTGAGGTCAGAATGTACGAAATGTTGAAGCCAATAATTGGCTAGTAACAGTCACATGTTGCTGTTGTATTTGACAATTTTAGCAATGAAAACAAAAGTTATCTCATATGCAGCTGTATTTATTCTGATTTATTTTTTTTAAGGCAAATGAACCTGTAATTATTCAAATAATTGATGTTATTTATTTTCTTCTGTGTTCCACTTTATCCTAGAGAAATATTTACTCTAATAAAATGAAATAACATGTAAGGTAATGGTTGTAGTAATTACATTACCGAAATGTCACAAGCTGCTATTATGTTAAAATGTATTTGCTCTAATTTTTTTATTTGAAATGTAATTTCGATCGTGTAAATATAGTGTATATAGTTTAATGATCTGCTTTGTGCTTACTCACTTTATTACATCAGTGTATTTGCAGGATGTCAAATACCATATCCAAAACGGGAATTTTTAAATGAAGATGAACCAGAAGAAAAAGCTGACAAGGTGTGTATTATTCTCAGGCACCTGCATGTTTAGTAACATAACACTGGTGTATGGTATTGTTCTCCAGACATATACACGCGGAAAAAAGTATTTAGTCAGCCACCAATTCTGCAAGTTTTCCCACTTAAATAGATGAGAGAGGCCTGTAATTGACATCATTGGTAGACCTCAACTATGAGAGACAAACTAAGAAAACAAATCCAGAAAATCACATTGTTTGATTTGGAAAGAATTTATTTGCAAATTATGGTGGAAAATAAGTATTTGGTCACCTACAAACAAGCAAGATTTCTGGCTCTCACAGACCTGTAACTTCTACTTTAAGAGGCTCCTCTATACTCCACTCATTACCTGCAGTAATTGCACCTATTTGAATTTATCAGTATAAAAGACACCTGTCCACAACCTCAAACAGACACACTCCAAACTCCACTATGGTGAAGACCAAAAAGCTGTTGAAGGACACCAGAAACAAAACTGCAGCCCTGCACCAGGCTGGGAAGATTGAATCTGCAACAGGCAAGCAGCTTGGTGTGAAGAACTGTGGGAGCAATAATTAGAAAGTGGAAGACATACAAGACCACTGATAATCTCCCTCAATCTGGGGCTCCACGCAAGATCTCACCCCGTGGGGTCAAAATGATCACAAGAACAGTGAGCAGATATCCCAGAACCACATGAGGGGACCTAGTGAGTATTTGGATGATCCAGAAGAGTATTGAAAGAATGTCATATAGTCAGATTAAACCAAAGTAGAACTGTTTTGTAGAAACACAACTCGTCGTTTGGAAGAGAGTGAATGCTGAGTTGCAACCAAAGAACACCATACCTACTGTGAAGCATGGGGGTGGCAACATCATGCTTTGGGGCTGTTTCTCAGCAAAGGGACCAGAACAACTGTACATGAAAGAATGAAATCGTGAGATTTTGAGTGCAAACCTCCTTCCATCAGCAAGGGTATTGAAGATGAAATGTGGCTGGGTCTTTCAGCATGACAGTGATCCCAAGCACACCACCAGGGCAATGAAAGAGTGGCTTCGTAAGAAGCATTTCAAGTTCCTGGAGTGGCCTAGCCAGTCTCCAGATCTCAACCCCATAGAAAACCTTTGGAGGGAGTTGAAAGTCCGTGTTGCCCAGCGACAGCCCCAAAACATTGCTGCTCTAGAGAAGATCTGAATGGAGGAATGGGCCAACATATCAGCCACAGTGTGTGCCAATCTGGTGAAGACTTACAGAAAACGTTTGACCTCTGTTGTTGCCAACAAAAGATATATAACAAAGTATTGTGATGAACTTTTGTTATTGACTAAATACTTATTTTCCACCATAATTTGCAAATAAATTCTTTCCAAATCAGACAATGTGATTTTCGGGATTTGTTTTGTGATTTGGTCTCTCGTAGTTGAGGTCTACCTATGATGTCAATTACAGGCCTCTCTCATCTTTTTAAGTGGGAGAACTTGCACAATTGGTGGCTGACTAAATTCTTTTTTCCCCACTGTATAGAGCTTTTTTTTTTTTTATTAATATCATGTTTCTCATATGCAGTACTAAGTTGTAGAAATGACTTAAAGCCTAAGTTCAATAAGATATTGTACAATTTCTGTATGGTTGTGGTTTGACTCACCACTTTTTTCTAACTATTGTTCAACTGTGCAAATTTCACTTCATACATATGCATATATACATTTGTTTTATATATTCAGAACCAACAGGCACAAAACCAGCACCAGCAACAAGCGGCAAACCAACAGCAGACAGCGGCTCAGCAGCAACAGGTTCAGCAGCAGAATAGTGGTCAGACCAATGGAACAGGAGGAGCAGGAGCAGCAGCTGCAGCACTCCAACACAGCCAAGACTCCAGTCTTAACCCAGGACCTCCAAATAAGAAACCACGCATGGGGCCTTCAGCTGCTAATTCTGGTGGCCCTTCTCTAATGCCTTCCGATTATCAGGTGCATATTTAAATACTTATTACTGGGACCAAGCTGTTTTGGTAGAAAAAAAAACACAGAAACTTGATTTGAAGATATCACAATGGTTTCCAGGCCACTGCTGCTGTGCCTATGTGAAGACTAGGATGTGTATATGAGTCATGCTGCACATACTGCGGGCGACATGCATGATTGTTGGCGCCCATGCACCATTTTATTTTTATGCGTGCATTTGTAGCGTAGAATGCATCTCAATCTATGAACCTGTTCTACTGCGGGTCATAGATTTAGCGCTTTCTAGCTACAGAGCAACACTTCTGGCTCAGGTAAACCACTTTCAAAGTGGTTTACCTGTTCCAGCAGTAATAGGCCTGGATTTGCCGTACTAAAGCTATATATGTGTAAAACTATACGGTTGTAGTGCGACACACCTCCAGCACGCCTCCAAATCTCAGGCGCTTTAAGAAGTGCCGCAGGAGCTTTTAATGCGCCTAATTTTGGAGTGCACCTGATTAAAAATAGAGCGAACGTTCATACATGTCGCCCTGTGTGTTTAAACAGTACAAATGCCCTGGTGCACTAAGTGGTTAGACCAGGCAATCTGAATCACAATGGGGCAGATTGTATAATAATGTCTAAAACATTGTAAACTTAGACTAGACGGACTAAAAATGTCTCCAATTTATTTTTAGTATCCACATATTTTGCTGATGAATTTTGGAATATATCATTATTTTTTCCATTCTCCAAAATCCCAAAGTGAGCATAGCATTAAGCATTAATTCTGGCTACCTATAGCCACCACTATGACTAAAACATCATATTAAAGACATATTAAAGTTACATTGTTAGGACAGTAGAAAATGGGTATATGTCCAAGAGTTCAACCAAAGGCAGGAATAAGATGAGAATATTAATATGATTTTGTTGTAAATAATGCTGTAAGGCATTTTTGAGGTCCTCAGGTGTTCCAGCTGTGACCAGTTCCTGAGGTGTTAAATCCACAGATTTACAGTTCTTATGATATAGAAAGTTTGTGGCCTCTGGAGACTAAACATTTCTTCTCCAGAAGAAATAGTGCTGACTTGTCTTTCGATGGGGTTGTATAAGAAACAGTTTTTTACCGTATTTTTTGTAGGGGTCATTTATACACAGATTATTCATATCTCCCGTTAGATGTCCCTTCTTAAGACTAACTAGTTTTATTTCTCTTAACCTTCCCTTATAACTAAGATCCTGCATGCCCTCTATAAAAATGGATCAGAAAATTTCTATTCTCTTTGTAACTGTAAATTAAAAATGTATCCATGCTTGTTACTATGAAACAATTGGAAAATGCAATGGTAGTTTAAACAATCCTTTTTATAATACAAGGGCCATGTCCATATTGGATGCCAGTTTGACATAGAGAAACGTTTATATATTTTGTTATTTATAGCCATGTATTTTTTTTTTTACATTTTTCCACTCAGAGGAAGAGTTTTTACATAAAGGTTTTCAGGCTTGCTTCTTGGATGTTTGCCTTTTGTTGTCATGGTAGAGTAGTTCATATCAGCTCCCCTGAGCATAACACACATTTATCGAATTCACTGTAATAATTGCTGCAGACCAAAGCCTCTGAACAGATATGTTAACGTAGGGTGGGTTTGGAGTATCACATAGAGCATATTCCCTATGGTTCTAAAAAATAATGGATGTTTTCAGTATTTCATCCAACTCATACTCATTTACAGCGTTAATGGCAACAAAAAAATAAAACTGCTGTTCATAAGAGAATTCAGGGTGATGTCACAGTCCAGTCTTGTTAAACATAATAAGGTAGATTGACTTATAACAGCACACCATGCAAACAGTGCAGTGGTCTCTCCGCCAGTGCCTTATCCACAGGATGTAAGTCTTGTCGATGGATCTGCCATAGTTACAGAAAAATAATATTAAGTACATACTGAATTTACTCTAGAAAACGGACCTAAATACATTGCTAGATTTGTCCCAGTGTTGTCAGTAAAACAGGAGCAAGAGCAAAGAACAGCTCCATACATACATTAGGTAGACAGTCATTTATCTGAATAGGTGCCATACTATTCAATACAATACTGTCTAATTTTTAGATAGTGTATACTTTAGACAGTCTTACAATGCACCACATCTGGTGCAGGTTTAGACTCCGTAGTCTAACTTTATACCTTCTATTATTTGGCTTACTTTATGCCACTAGTTGCGTCAAAATTTTGGTGCTTTTTTGGTGCACAGTGTTACACTTTCAGCAACACCCCCGTTGAAGAAGCAACAGCCTTTTAGCGAGGCTACACTCCTTTTGTGGGATGAAGTGCAAAAGTGTCTAAAGCTGTCTAAAACTGTGAATAAATGTGATATAAAGCATGTACACCAGTATTTTGTGCAATTGTCATAATAAATGTTCTTTTATATTTTCTATGTAGCAGCCACTGCAGGGAAAATGTCTGTCTGACTGTGAGTTCTTCTGGCAGTATTAGCTGTTTGGCAGGGATTCTTAGACCAATACCCACAGCAAATATAAACTACAGTACATACCGCCTTCTTATGAAGCTGCCTTCATGTGGATTAAAAATACAGAAGTTGCTTCTTCGTCTTCTTTCTGTCAAACTGAATGTCACTAACATGATGATCTCAGGATAACGTAATTCCTGCTAGTGCAGGGCTCTGGAACACTGGATAAGAAGCCTTCTGTTTTGCTAATTTTTATGCCAGTGTAAGTGAAGAAAAAGATAAATGACAGTTGAGATGTAGCAGAATTGTTGAAGATTTTTGGCTTCTAAAATCTACCACAGTTTGTAGTATTTTAACTCAACGCTCGCTGCTGGTGAACACACTTCTACAGCTTAAAGGGGTTGTCTCACTGCATTGATTCCTCTTACCTCAGTCCCAGGGGCGTAACTAGAGAAGTCAGGGCCACAAAGCAAACTTTTGGATGGTGCCCCCTACCCCCCCCCCCCCCTTGCCCACCTCCCTGACCACGAACATTTACCAGGACATGCTGTTAGAAAATTTAAAGGGGGTAAATCCCTCACCATACTTTCACTATCATATGCTCCCAAACAAATCCACTATACCAAAACCAATATAACAATAACACTACTACATATGGACTTACATACTGCCAGAACACGACCACAATGTGACTAAATAATACCCCTACACTATTACTGATCAGTACACAAAGACCAATAGTACCGTCATATAGTGACCATATAGTGGTAGACACCAGTGTACACAGGTTCTGCGGACTGTATATAACCACCATACAGTGACCATATAGTGGTAGACGCCAGTGTACACAGGCTCTGCAGACTGTATATAACCACCATACAGTGACCATATACTGGTAGACACCAGTGTACACAGACTCTGCAGACATAAGTGATTGAAGCGAAATTACATCTTGTGACTCACAGGTGACGTTTCTCTACCGAGTCGTTGACTTCCCCTTTGTTCTGCATCCGGTGCAGACCGCCATCATGACATCTCCCGACCACTTGTCCCTGGAGATTTAGACACAAATATCTTAGAATCCTGACTTTTCCAGCACCTCCCTCCCTGGCTATATGGGGTCCATTTGGGCCCAGCAGGGTTTAGATAGGCTATAGGGGGCCCCAGATAGGCCAGGTTTAGGTAGCCAATAGAGTGCCCATATAGGCAGGCAGGGTTTAGGTAGCTATAGGGAGCCATACAGGTAGAAAGGGGTTAGGTGGGCTATAGGGGCCCTATAGGTAGGTCGGCACGGTTTAGGTTGCTATAGGGCCCCATATAAGTAGATAGGCAGGCTTCAGGGGGCTAGGTAGGCAAGCTTTAAGTGGGCTATAGGAGCTATATAGGCAGGCTTAGGGGGCGCTATATAAGCAGGCTTAGGAGAGTGCTATATAGGCAGGCTTAGGGGGGGGCGCTATATAGGCAGGCTTAGGGGGGGGGAGCTAGATATGCAGACTTAGGGGGGGCTTTAGATAGGCAGGCTTAGGGGGCTTTAGACAGGTAGGCTTAGGTGGCTTTAGACAGGCAGGCTTAGGGGGGCTTTAGATATGCAGGCTTAGGGGGCTTTAGGCAAGCTTAGGGGGGCTTTAGATAGGCAGGTTTAGGTGGGCTTTAGACAGGCAGACTTAGGGGGGCTTTAGACAGGCAGACTTAGGGGAGCTTTATATAGGCAGGCTTAGAGGGCTTTATATAGGCAGGCTTAGGGGGCGCTCTGTAGGCAGGCTTAGGGAGGCTTTAGATAGGCTGGCTTAGTGGGGGCTTTAGATAGGCAGGTTTAGGAGGGGCTTTAGGCAGGCTGAGGGGGGCTTTAGATAGGCAGGCTTAGGGGGGGCTTTAGACAGGCAGACTTAGGGGAGCTTTATATAGGCAGGCTTAGAGGGCTTTATATAGGCAGGCTTAGGGGGCTTTATATAGGCAGGCTTAGGGGGGCTTTAGACAGGCAGGCTTGGGGGGCTTTAGATAGGCAGGCTTAGGGGGGCACTATATAGGCAGGCTTAGAGGGGGGCTATATAGGCAGGCTTAGGGGGGCTTTAGATAGGCAGGCTTAGGGGGCTTTATAAAGGCAGGCTTAGGGGGGCTCTAGATAAGCAGGCCGAGGGGGGCTTTAGAGAGACAGGCTTAGGGGGGGCTTTAGGCAGGCCTAGGGGGGCTTTAGGCAGGCAGACTTAGGGGGGCTTTATATAGGCAGGCTTAGAGGGCTTTATATAGGCAGGCTTAGGGGGCTTTAGAAAGGCAGGATTAGGGGGGCTTTATATAGGCAGGCTTAGGTGGGCTTTATATAGGCAGGCTTGGGGGGCTTTGTATAGGCAGGTTTGGGGGGCTTTATATAGGCAGGTTTGGGGGGCTTTACATAGGCAGGCTTAGGGGGCGCTATATAGGCAGGCTTAGGGGGGCTTTAGATAGGCAGGCTAAGGGGGCTTTATATAGGCAGGCTTAGGGGGGCTTTAGATAGGAAGACTTAGGGGGGACTTTAGGCAGGCATAGGGGGGGCGTTAGATAGGCAGGCGTAGGGGGGCTTTAGACTGGCAGACTTTGGGGGGCTTTAGACAGGCAGACTTAGGGGAGCTTTAGACAGGCAGGCTTAGAGGGCTTTATATAGGCAGGCTTAGGGGGCTTTAGATAGGCAGGCTTAGGTGGGCTTTAGACAGGCAGGCTTAGGGAGCTTTAGACAGGCAGGCTTAGGAGGGCTTTAGACAGGCAGGCTTAGGGGGGCTTTAGATAAGCAGGCTTAGGGGCAGGTAAAATAAGAAATCACCTACTTACCTCGGTCCACGCTCCCCCGATGTGCCGCGCTGCAGCCTCTCTGCTCAGCGCGGGCGGTGCAGTGATGTGACATCACCGCGCCTCCCATGTGATCACAGAGTGCCGATAGGGGAAGTAGCAGAGTGGAGCGAGCGGAGCTTCATTCTGCTACCTCAGGTGTGTGTTTACTGTCTTCCACTAGGCTGCAGTAGAAGCCAGGTCTGTAGCTACAGCAACCAGTGCTGGCGGCCTATCAGGAGAGATCGACGTGTCTTTAGCTATAGCGACCTGAGGAGCTGATGCAGCCCATACAACTGAGGATATCTAGGAATAGGTAGGACACTGTTAATGGACACATATTGCAAAGTGACTTGTTTTTGCAAGATCTTTAACATAAAAAGCAAACCTTGTAGTGAAACTACCCCTTTAAGTGGTATCTTTGGTTGTGGTCTGCTGCAATGGGTGGCAGCTCTTCTTCTGACGCCATACTGCATTGTCAGGTTGCCAGGCTAACCAGCACCCCAAGATGACATCAGGTTCTGGTAGCCTATTTTAAAGGGGCCTAAACTTTAGCTCACTAGGACGTTTTCTCCCACTATGGACATTTATCACATATTCACAGGATAGGTAATAAATACCTGATCTATGGGGTTCCAGTAACACAAAATTTGACTATATTTGTCAATTCCTTAAACAGTGGTGCCTGCTCAACTACTGTTCCATTCAAATCACTCCATTTTATTTTAGTTTTATTCTTCAAGCTCATTACATTGGCTAGTTACACTGAAGTGTCAGTAATTTTACTTACCTCCAACTGCATACAGGATTTCTCACTGATGTCATGATCTGGAAATGAATGTCTCTATGTATTCCTATGGAAGATTCAAAGTTATTCTGATAGGAATACATAGGTGACTTCCTGTTAGCATAAAAAGTATATCGTCTGAGCTAACCAGAGAGCAGGTAATGTGACCTTACAGAAATCATGTATACAACTGCTGGTAAGGGCTATTACTGGCACTACAGTGTACGGAAAGACAATTTCTAATTAACTAAAGGCCCATCTGGCGGTTTTTACAGAATCTCCTCCCCAATTTGCCTCCCCAGCTTTAGACTCATAGGGCCACATGTATGAAAACTGTTTTGGTCTAAGACTTTCTTTGTTGCCCATAGCAACCAATCAGAGCCCCCCTTTCATTCCCTATAGTGCTCTGAAAAAAGAGTTCTGATTGGCTGCTATGGGAACAAAGAAAGTCTTAGACCAAGACAGTTTTCATACATGTGGCCCATAGTTCCTGTACAGGTTGTGGCGCTTCTACAGCACTAACTGATTTCTCAGTTCTGCTAGCTCCTGTTTATAGCTGTGCCTGTTATATGTTCATTGGTGATGAAGGAGTTTGAAAGACACAGTCCATGCAGGATGTTTGGGTATATATGTGAACTAGCATAGCTGTATTTATCATAAGAGGAAGCTTCTAGTGAGAGAGAAAAACTTAAATACTGTGAAGACAGTATCTTAGCTGCTGAGTGACTGTTATCTTTGATGTATTGACACTTATAGGGGTTGTCTCACTACATTGATTCATCTTACCTCAGTCCTGTTTTCTTGGTTTCACTTTGAATTCAGGGGCCTGTTTACTGGCTTCTACTAGGCTGCAGTATAAGCCAGGTCTGTAGCTATAGCAACCAGTGCTGGCGGCCTATCAGGATGGATCAAACAGGTCTGTAACTATAGCGACCTGAGGAGCTGATGCAGCCCATACAAGAGGGGATATCTAGGAATAGGTAAGACACTGTTAATGGACATATATTGCAAAGTGTCTTGTTTTTGCAAGATCTTTAACATGAAAAAACAATCCTTGTAGTGAAACAACCCCTTTAAATGTGCTCTGCAGACCTGACAGGATGGTACAAGGCTGATTCAAGGTCAGTAACTATAAGGGTTATAATTTCTGTCAGTGCGAAAGATAAGAGACTGAGACGGAAGCTATGTGCTGCTGATAAGACACAGCAGGTAGTGACATCACCAGCCTGGCCACTGATAGGGCAGAGAGAAGTGGTCGGTAACCTAGGGAAGCTATGTAAACCAGCAAAAGATAAGAGCTGCCATAACTCTGAAGACATGCAAAATCAGAACAGCAATGTATTTGGTAATAGTCTTTATTTACCTTTGCCTACATGTTTAAAGCTAATCAGTGGGATGGGAATACCTTTTTAAATGTACAAATGTACAGAAGGCATTGCTGTCTATATATATCCACAGGATGTTTAAAGAATTGCGGAGGAAATTTTCCTACCGGGAAATTCAGTGTAAGTCACCCAAATATGCCCTATATTCCATCCCCTTGTAGTGGAATCCACATATCTTGATACTGGCTGTGTACATGCTCTTTAAAGTGTAATGCTTGTAGGTGAAGGTTATACAGAATGTTTGGAAAATATAATTTTATCAATATTTTTGTTCGCACTCTGTAGACAGATATCTGCTTTCTCTGCTCAGCTGTCCAATAACTAATGATTCCAAAGGGCCCCAGAATGAAATATGAATAGGATTTGTTGTGGTAGGACATAGCTATATGGTGATCATACCTGTGTGGGAATGAATTATGATTATAAATCTGATTAGAATTTTAAATGACATATAAGCTGCTGTTTGATGATATCTATATCTATGCAGGTCATTTCTTTTGATGCTAGCTGCAAAAAGCAGTAGTCAGCAACTACACGTTAGTACACAGTGTCATCATGTTGAGTTTGCACAGCAGAGAATTGGAAGAAAACAGAAACAGCAGCACATACTAGATAGGGCAGTTTTTACAGCTGACCCCTTTTTAACAGTCCTCATAAGTTGTTCCATGAAAGGCTCCTTCCATTCTTCACTGTCAGATAAGAAGACTTGGCAGAGCACTGGAACATGTTTTCCATGTAATACTAAACCCCTCTTACCTGTAGTAATAAATAGCAATCGCTGAAACCTCATCAAGCCCCACGTCATACTGGAAAGGACAATTGAGAGGAGTATAGAGTTATATATTGACAACATCAGATGTGCGGAGGCTTTCAAAGAATTACTGTACTGGGAAATGTTTATATACCCTCTTTCCCCGAAAATAAGACACCCCCGAAAATAAGACGTAGTGCATTTTTTTATGCAATTCAGGGTTTGGCTGCTTCTGCTGATGTTTGTGATGAAATCACTACAGTATATTAATACATGTTGATGTTTTGTTCAACAATAAATGTGAATTATTGTTCATAGAAAAAAAAACATCCCCTAAAATTAAGTCTTAGCTCATCTTTAGGAGCAAAAATTAATATAAGACACTGTTCTTTTTTCGGGGAAACACGGTAGTTGCTTTATTATATGAAAATGTTACGTTTCAGAAATATTACATACTGAAGATCTGTTCGAACTGAAATTAACTCTCTGTTATTATGTTCCATGATTTTTACAGGCAAATGAAGAGAAATGTTTCTATTTGTTTCAATAGTTTTTTTTCCAAGACACTGGCTCTATTCATATCATGGTTCTAGTGTTAGTTTGTGGTATCCATCAGGATACTGTAAAAATGTTTTATTCTGACAGATAGTGTGGCTGGGCTATAACGGGGCCATAGAGATCCACAGAGTAAATACAGTAAACCACACTTTTTTTCCATTAGTTATATATGTTTACCCTACAGATCTCTATACATAGTCCGGTCATGTCCCTGCCATGGTATCTATCAAGATACATTTTTCACGGTATTGCGATGGATACTATAAACAGGGATGGAAAACGTGATGTGAATGGGGCCTAAATTGCTAGGAACTTTTTGATCCTATTGTATATCTATGCAGTGTAAACTGATCTAAATCTATCCAAAATGGAAGTCTTGAGCAGTGCTAAAAAAATTAACATTGGTTTCCTGATTATTTGCCTTGGTGAGTAGCTTACAAATTTATTAGTTATTTTGGTTAGTAATATGTCTTTTTGTCTTTAATTCTTAAAGCACTCCTCTTCACGTCTGGGCTACCAAAGCAACATTCAGGGAACTTCTCAGCCCCAGAATACATTGGGTTATTCCACAACATCTCAACAGAGTTCACAGTACCACCAGCCTCACCGGTACTAGGGAGGTGAGCAGGAAGAAGACAACCTTCAGCAGACACGCCAGTTGCAAGAACATAAATATTTTCATCTTTTTGCGGGATCCTCCGAACTACAACAGTGCCCCTTGTATGGAAACTTCAGCAAGAGTTTGGAGAACCTCAGTCATTTATGATCTCCTTATACCTTCTTGCATTACTTGTTGCCGTCATACTGGTGAGATAATATGACCTAACGCCAGCACTTATCTTCTTTTTTTTTAAGGAAATATTCATTGTGCAGCTTTTCCATGCCGTAGCTGTGAAAGTGATTTACCAAGCTGCTGAATGGAACTCTATGTTGTGTAAAGAAAAACGCAAGCTTTCTAGCTGTGTATAGTTTTGTATGTGTAAAATCACGACAAAGCAAAACATAAATGCACCTTTTAAGCACTGTGTTCTGTTCACAGAACATTGCAGTTTTGCATATGGATGTCAAGAACAGGAACTTTTACTGTTCCAAATTTCCTATCTTGCTTTTATTTTTTTTAATTAACAGAATAATAATAATCAAAAAAATATTAAATGAGCCTGCATCAGGAACGATGATATAAATGCATGCAAGATCCAACTCAGGAGTGGCTGGAGTAAATTAAACTGTAGTACAATTTATTTGTACAAGTCAAGTCAACCTTTAACCTATTCATACACAATGTAGACCTGAACCTCAGCTTTGCCAGGTCTTCATTCACTCTTGTGATATTTCAATTTTTGATTTCCAGGCGCATTTCATTGCATTATCCAAAGAGTTAATCTGCTTTACAGGATTTAGGAAAATTTTGTCATTCTTTAACATATTGTAGTTAAGTTTTTATTCTGCTTTGTGTTATGTAATACATAGAAGTCAAGGCTGGATACCCCAATAGATGCATGAATCTGCCTGTGCCTGCCACTGCTATTAAAGTGGATAATTGACCTATATGGTGAAAAATATATCAATTCACCTGGAATTAAAGACTCAAGTCAGGTGTGAAACAAGTGGTTACAGTCATAACAATCTTCATTAAGGTAGAGGGCTCCCTATATTTATTACCCATTCCTTTTTTGGTAAATCATTAATTAATGATGGCTCTGCAAGTCAATAAAAAACTGGGCAGAGTCATTTAAGGGGTCTTCCAGTTTTATCAGTTCTAATTTTATGTAACAAAATGTAAATCATTGTATAATGTAAAATTACTTTCTTAAAGGTACACTATCACCATTTTTTACATATTGGCAAGCAATATGTGACCATTATATGTAATTTTTTTAGTTGGGTGGGTTTTTTAATAACTTTTTTATGTTCTCCAATGTACATTACTTCCTAGTTTGTCTCTCTGACTTCCCCTTTATGAGCTCTGATATCATGGCAGTTAGAATTGCTTGATGGTTCTCCTCCAGGCCCTCTGAGGGCCTGAGAGCATAGGTTACAATATACAAAAAAGTGAGTTTTAGACCTAAACAGTTTCATACATGTGGCCCTAAGTGTTATCAGCAGGACGTGACAAGAAATCCTCCCCTCCAGTGCAATAACATATTAACCCAGTGTCCTTTCATGTATTTCTCTTGTCATTGCCCTGTCTAGTGTGCTCTTTATCTAGGCCTGTCTAGAGAACAAAAGAGCAATCATTGTGACATTACCTACTGTTTGTAATGAGACTATGTGCAGGTAAGCATTTCTTGCAGCTCACACAATAAAGTGAGAATAATCTGCCCTGCCAATCAGTAGCTTTATTTACTTATTTAACACATCTAGAAAAGGGGAAGATTTTGTATGTAATGTTTAATTGCATAGGACTACTGAAACTTAAAAAAAAAATACTGCCAAAAATTCTAAATCATCATTGCATATTGATTTTAACAGAAATTCCCTTTATTGGTGGAATTGTCCCTTTAAACTTTTAATTTTATCTTTTGTAGTTCGTGTTTTTTTATTCAGAAGCTAAAAACTTGTATAGTCCTTTTTCACAGTTGGCATTTAACATGTATCGGTGTACATGTCAAGGTTCTGTTCACACTGGCACAATGGAAATAATAATGAAAACAAGCCTCTACCTTGGCCATCTAAAAGCAATGAAAGCCAGACTAAAATATCAATGGCACAAGTGTGAACATAGTCTAAGAACCATCAACCTGGTTTCCAAGAAAGGAGAAAGATTTTAACTGTTATTTTTAGTTCCTATAGGATTACCATGACTTATAACTAACAAACACAAAGTGCCGACAATGAGCTGCGCCAGAAGTCTGGTATCTTTTCAGCCCGACATCTAGCGCAGCCCCATTTACTATATTTTTAAATCTTCTGCACTCCAGTATCAGGCACAAGTGGCACTGGACCTGATTTCGGGGGAGTGCGGGAGGCGGGGCGCACTAGAACTGTACTGAAGCTATAAATCTATAGCTTCAGTACAGCAATTCTAGGCGCATTACTGCTGGAACAGGTAAACCACTTTCAAAGTGGTTTACCTGAGTCAGAATCGTCATCATTGCGCTAGAATGCGCCTGATTTATGACCCGCAGTAGATCAGGTTCATAAATCAGGCATATTCTACACTTTTCTTATGCACAGAAAAATTGGCGTCTAAGTGCCATAAATCCTACATGTTGCCCAAAGTATTTTAGAAAGCTTTATAGCATTAAACAATCAAAATTTACTTTTATAAAGCTAGAAAGCCCTTATAAAAGGAAAGAATTCTTGGCATTTGTTAATTCTCAATGACCCTACTTAGCAAAAGCCAATGAAACCGACCAAGTAACAGGTTCCCATGAAAAATGTAAAGGCGTTCTGGTTCTTAAATCTGTCTTTTTAACTTGTATCTCATATATGGGGCTATTTGCACTCTATGGGCCTAATTTTTATAATTTGCCAATAAAATAGTCTTTGTTGCCCATAACAACCAATCAGAGCTCAGCTTTCATTTCATATACTGTGCTGGAAAAATTAAAGATGGATTGGTTGTTATAGGAAATGTGTCTTACGGTTAGTCAGTTTTGATAAATGATGTACATATTAATACACATACAAAATATACAGTAGCCACATGAATTAACAAAAGTGTCCAATTCAGTTGTCTAACAATACTTTACTTCTACTGAACTGAGATTAGAGCCCCCAAATGGAATCTGATGGTTCTTCTTTTGGGTTCAGGTTTGTGTGACATCGGAAATACTCTCACTTACCATTACAACTTCCATATGTATTAGGAACAAACAATTTGCATATTCTATAGTGACAACAGTATAGTATTGTCAGGGCAAAGTGCAGGAAGATCATTTACATGGTATCATTCTAAGCACGTTCCAATCATGCCTATTCTTTGCACATTTAAATGGCCCTTTTCATATTACTTTAGATAAATGTTGTTTCTTGTGCTATGTAGCTGATGGATACTCTTTAGTGCGTTACAGTTTGTCAGGCTGAAAATACATAAGGGCTGCAGAACATCTTGATTAGATACAGAATATCATTGATGCACATAAAGAAAATATACATCGTATCAAGGATCTGTATAGCAATTTGCACGGTTTATTGTTTACATGGAAAACATTCTGCTGGCTTTCTTTAGCAAGTCATTCAGTCAGTCTTGCCAAGACACAACATGACAGACTGAGATGTTGGCTTTCAGATTCCACCCATATGCCATTGGAGTCTTCTCCCAAATATTTATGTTACATATTTATGTAGCTCAGTGCATTATTTTTAATAACTTTATTTCTTGACAGAAGTATAAAATACGAAAATTTGTGTAAATATATTTCCGAAACAGTAGCTTAGCAACAGAATGGGGAAATGCAGTGATATTGCACAGCTGTAAAGTTCAGTTCCTTCAATGACGTTTTAGGATGTTTTCATTAGTCTTCAAGCCACACGGACCCTTAGGGCATGTCCCCACTGCACGGATTTTCAGCCGGTTTTACAGCCGGTTTTCGGTTTTGAAAACCGTCTGTAAACCGGCTGACAAACTTTAAAATGGACGTCTATGGAAAACTTGCGCAGTGGTCCCCACTGCACAGGTTTTCTGCCCGGTCCTAAAACATTGGCCATGTTCATTCGTCCGCACGGTTTTCGGACGGAATATGAACATGTCAATGGGAGGGCTTTTCTCCGCAAACCGCGAGAAAAGCCATCCCCCTGCAGCCGTGTGCACGGACCGAAAACAGTGCAAATACCGGTTGGGATTTCCGACCGGTATTTGCACTATACCGTGGGAATGCGCCCTTAGACCCAGTAGGATTTTACTGATTCATTAAAGAGTACCCTTCCCCCTCCCTCTAATTTTGCTTCTAGTCTAAACATAAAGGAATTTTTCACAATGGAAATTTAAGTTAGATTATAAATCTTATCGCTGGTGGTCTCACCATGATCAAGCAGTTAGGTAGCTTTTGAATAGAGCAGTGGTCGAGCATACGGTTGTACCACGGTTCCATTCATACACTTTCTTGATTGCTGCAAGGAAGGACGGGGGAGTTGGAAGAACCCTGTTCTAGTGATTGGTAAGAGTCCCAATGATTAGACAGTTATTAGCAGTCCTGTTGGCTAATGTCAATTATAGGAAAACATTTGGATTTTACTATATAAATGCAAAAAAACTTTAAATACTTTTGTAAAAATTACATTATCAAAATTTAATTTTTTTGGAGTGCCGTATTTTAATTATATTTTACTTTTATTTCAGATAACACAAATATTATTCGTAAACTGTAGTATTATAATCCTATACATTTGAAAATGAGTGCATGGTTTTTTTTTTTTGTTTTAACTATTTGCCACCTGTAGGAGCAAAAGGAGCCAGAATTTCTTCTTTGCCATTACATTCTAGGCACAAAATCTGGAAATTCCACTAGGACATTTATTTTCCCATTCCCCAAATACTTATTTGCTTGAGCATCAAAGCATCTTTACATTACATGCCATGCTAATTGTTTTGTAGTTCTTTTCCAGGGGGCTGATTATTTCTACGGTGCAGGGACCTAGGTAGGATTATGGGGAATTAAAAAGGGATAACTAACAGCCAAAATGAAACTTTGGCTAAAATATCCAGTGAATCAAACATGATGTGAAAATACAAAGTAAGATTTTTATGTGATCACAACATAGACATCTGAAAATGATCAGGGTATAGTATACGATACCAATTGTACCAATTAAGAATGTAAGCCACAATGCTTATGTGAATAGTCCTAGTCACTTAATAAGTAAAGAAGATTTTTACTTTTTTATGCTCCCAACTTTTTTATACTGATACTTGTGCATGATGAGTTTAGTTTTTTTCCTTAGTTTTAGTATTCATCTTCTGTAATTTATATCTTAATGGGAAGCTATACACTAGTGTTCATATACTCTAGATGTTAATGTCATTGTATTACTGGATGATGACTGTTCAATGCCTACAGTACATATCATGTAAGCCACATACTGCATTATTATAGTATACATATTTAAGATTGTGACTATTCACTAGTATTGGAAACTATGAATGACAAGAACTTTTTCTTCAGGAAGAAGGGGCTTATAATGCTGCCATGACATTTACAAAATTAAAATAATTTAGTAAATGTAAATGACTACATACTTAGCACAGTGATTTGCATCTTGAAATTCTTCGGACACATTGACTTCCGAATCATACAGTGAGTTGCAAAAGTATTCATATCCTTTGAACCTTTCCTCATTTTTGAAGGTTACAACTAAAATGTATTTTATTAATATTATTGTGATAGAGCAACACAAAGTAGCAAGTATTTGTGAAATGTAAAGAAAATGATACTTATTTTTGCAATTTAAAGGGGTTGTGTGAGAAACCCAAAAAAAATAAGATCATATAGTGCAGTAATACTAAAGATAATCTGTAACTATCTGTCACAATCAAGTGTGTGAACTACTTACAAACCATGTTAAATCATATATTATTGCGTTGCTGGATCTTTCTCCTCACTGGACCAGTGGGCGGAGCTACAGTCGCTACACGCGCTCTATGAACTACATGAAACTACATGTCCCACAACAACCTAATTTCCCCAGCTGAGCTATAGATTCTATATACTATATGCATACCAAATATATATGTATATGTGTGTGTGTACAGCCCTCAGTCTCCTTTCTATTTTACAGAACCGTCCCTCACACTACCAATCTGTCAGACCGACAGAGCACAGCACATGCCCAGCTATGTCAGTCAGCCTAACCAGGAAGTAACTCAAAGTCTGTCCTACTTCCTGTAGGACAGGTTTCTGCTGAGGAAGTAGCCCGGCGGCCATTTTGTTCTTCTATAATAGTTATTCCCTAGACAAAATGAGCAGACTTTTCTAATGAAATGTATTTAGGAATTTTTTCATTAAGACATGTAGTTTATCAATTTAGTTTTCTTCTTTTCCAGGAGAACCCCTTTAAAGAACTGAAAAGTGCGGCATGCGTATGTATTGTAATGACTGTGCAATGAGAGCTGCAGTCTGTTAGGGTATGTCTATATCAGCTTTGCACATCTAGAGGCTGGAATATTTGTCCATTCCTCTTTGCAAAATAGCTGTAGCTCAGTCAGATTAGTTGGCATACATTTGTGAACAGAAATTTTCAAGTCTTACCACAGATTTTCAATGGGAGTTAGGTCTGGAATTTGACTTGGCCATTTTAACACATGAATAAGCTTTCATGTAAACCCTTCCATTGTAGCTGTATGTTTAGGCTCATTGTCCTTCTGGAAGGTGAACCTACACCTTAGTCTTAAGGGTTTTTTTGCAGCCTCTAACAGATTTTTCTCTAGAATTGCTTCATCCATCTGCCTATCAACTCTGATCAGCTTCCCAGTACCTGCTGAAGCAAAGCCTCCCCCCCGCATGATGCTGCCCCTACCACGCTTCACGGTGTGGATGGTGTGTTTAGAGGGATGGGCAGTGTTGGTTTTCCTCCACACATTGCATTTGGCATTTAGGCTAAAAAGTACAATTTTGGTCTCATCTGACCAAAGCACCTTCTTCCCCATATTTGCTGTGTCCCTTACATAGCTTTTTGCAAATTGCAAACAGGACTTCTTATCGCTTGTTTCTTACCATTCTTCCCCAAAGGCGAGATTTATGGAGTACATGACTAGTAGTTGTCCTGTGGACAGATTTTCCTAACTGAACTGTGGATCTCTGCAATCCCTCCAGAGGGACCTCTTGGCTGCTTCTCCAATTAGTGCTCTCCTTGACTGGGCTGTCATTTTAGTTGGACCGCCATGTCTTGAAAAAAAAATAGCTGTTGTACCATACGTCTTTCATTTACGGATGCTGAATTGAACAGTGCTCCGTGAGGTATTTAGAGCTATTTTTTTTAAACCTAACTCTGCAATATACTTTGTCCCTGAGCAGTCTAGTGTGTTCCTTGGTTTTCATGATGCTGTTTGTTCACTAATGACCTCTAGGAAACCTCTGAGTCATCCACAAAACAGCTGTTGTTATACTAAGAATAAATTACATACAAGATGTACTATATTTACTAATAAGATGAATTCTAAAAGCAATTGGTCACACTGGACTTTATTTAAGGGTATCAGAGCACAGAGGGCTGAATACATACGCATGCCACACTTTTCAGATTTTTCATTTACAAACATTTGGAAAAGCACATATAATTTTTTACACAAATACTTGCTACTTTGTGTTGCTCTATTACAGAAAATATCAATAAAATTCATTTAAGTTTGTCGCTGTAATATTTAAAAATGAGGAACAATTCAAGAGGTAGGGATACTGTTGCAACCCACTATGCCCTTTTCTACTTGCAATATCATCTGCTGACAGTGCCAGTTGTGTGCCTGTTCTAGACAGCAGATAGTTCAAAGATGGGTGTCAGATGTTTGCAGCTGACCGCACGTAATCCTGCTCCCACAAATTTTTTTTAAGTTTACTGAAAAAAAGTTCTTCAAAGATTTCCAGTCTTTTATCTTAACTACATTCCAAAAATCAAATGTTCTATCAGCATATTGGCTTTTTGTTGTCCAGTCAATAGGCTGTATTCACAGAAAATGAGAGAGTTGGCTAATAAAAAAAATCCCATTTATAATAAGTTGTTTTATTAAGCTGGCACAAATTTACTGTAGTAGCTAGAAGGCAGGAATCACTAGAAGGAAGTTATTCTTTGAATTATAAGAGTTGCTAAAGCAGTTTTCTGAAAAGTTGCTTTGTGTTTTAAATTCTAGTGACCAATTCATGTCTTCATCTTCTGAAGGCGCTCAGCTCTCCAATATGATCTCCAAATAAGACAATACAAATGTTAACCAGAGGTTGCATTTCTTCATTGCAATGTAAGGGTGCATCCCCACGGCATAGGACAAATACCGGTCGGTTTGCCGGCCGGTATTTGTCCTGTTTAGCGCCCGTCCCCATGACCGCGGGGGGGACGGCTTTTCTCCGCGATGTGCGGAGAAGAGCCCCCCCCTCCCATTGAGAAGCACAGATTCCGTCCAAAAACCGGACGGAAGATGGTGCTTGCTCAATGTTTTGCCGCCGGACCACCGGGACTGCTGCACGGGTTTTCCATAGAGCACAATTGTGCTCATTTTCGGCCGGTTTTTCAGGCGGTCTGAAAAACCGCAAACCGGCTGAAAAAACGGCCAAAAACCCGTGCCGTGGGACATGCCCTAAATGTCCTCATTGCAATGTAAGTTTCCAAATAATGTTGATTTACAGTGATAATGATTACCTTATTTAAAGGAGTTGTCCATCTCCTAACCAAATCAAACAAGCAGCTTCTGAGACCCCGGTAAAATAAAAAATAAAAACTTACACTCACCTTCCTCTGGTCCCCCTTATCAGTGCTGTATTTCTTCGGTCTTCTGTTTTCATTCTTGAACTTTTGAATGCGGTCTTCACCAATGCAGCTGCTAATTGACTGGGGTCATGTGCCACTAATTTGCATCACTATTTGGAAATGAACAGCTCCAACCGTTGATGTAAGTAGAGGCACATGACTGCTGCAGCTACTCAGCAGCTGCATTGATGAAGTCCCCATTTGGTAGTTCAAAATAAAAACAGAGGACTGAAGAGACACAACACTGGAACTGGGATAATGTAAGTTTTTATTTTACTGGTGCCCCAGAAGCTGCTTGTTTGATTTTGTTGGAAGGAGGACAACCCCTTTAATTTGTCCTGCTCTTGAGTTCCATATGTCTTATGGCCCAGTGTGAGTCACAACTGGGCCAGTATTCTGGTGTCCTCCAGCCCAAAAACTGGCACAGCCCTGTTCTTTAGATATATGAGCAGGCGCACTCCAAAATTAGGAGCATTATGAGGTGTCCGCGGCACTTTGTAATGCGCCCAAGATATGGGGGTGTTCTGGGAGCATGTAACACCACAACCATATGATTCTACACATTTATGACTGTAGGACGGCAAAACTGGGCGCATTACTGCTCGAACAGGTTGACCAAGTTAAAAGTGGTTTACCTGAGCCTGAGTTGTTGTTTTGGAGCTAGAAAGTGCCTAATCTATGACCCGCAGTAGAACAGGTTCATGAATTCAGGCGCATTCTATGCTACTAATGCACACAATAAAATTAACATCTGGACGACAAAATACATACATGTCGTCCTATATATACCACAGTGAAGTATGCCCTGAACAGTCACTGACCAAAAGAAAGGTTGTAGGAAGACAAGATGAGAGCAAATCTGGAACTAGCAGAATTTTAAAACTGGATCTTAATTGTTTCACATGACCTTTTTTTGGATATTAGGTTAAGAAAAGTAAACCAATTTATTTGTAAAATTTAGAAAAGTAAACTAATTTATTTGTAAAATTTTATATAGGTTTATAAGCACTTTTACAGTCATTTTCTTTTGTTGCACTAATGCATCCACAATTAAAAAATAAGCAATCTGGCATATTAACTAGATTTACAAATTCACCATTTTATGTGTACAACTTCTGTGCGCACCTATGTGTTTCTGTGGTTATACTACAAACAAACGCTGATCATGTAGCTATGTGTTACTTGCTTTCTTCTGATCCCTACTTTTTGATAACCTACAAATAGTAGAGCGGACAGCTTGTGGGTTAAAACAAATTACGCTGGGTTTGTTTTTTGTAATCATGGAGAAATTTGGTTCTGTATAGGGACTATAGATACAAAATAGTAGTAGATTTTCAATCAAGACTGTGCAAAGTTGCCTTATGTTCGATGTATTGGGGCATTCAAAATTTTTATCAAAGGTGTACATAACCCTTGGCATGTTTAATTATTTGTACAGATAAGCTTTTCGACAATACTCCAGAGCATAACTAAAGTGTTTTCTGCTATCAAAAATTGTCAAGCAAAATATCTTCATTATGATTTTTTTTATTTTGCACAAAATATCATGGTTTTTTTTTATATAAAATTGTTATAAATTCACTAACCCTCCATTCCTATATTGTCACTTTTTTGTGCATTTTACTACTTTAATGTCCCATGTTGTTTTTCTCATTGACCAAGGGAGTTATAGCATTCTTAATTCTTCATTTATACTATAAACCATCCTCTCTGGGTGAATGGATCTTGCTTTGATTTGGATAGTTACATTGCCCTGACTAGCCACTGCTCTTAAGATCAATGTTCAGATTCAGTCTCTATTAGGAAGCTAAACTACTAGATGTGCTCTGCTAGTTTAGTCTTATTTAAGAAGACATGAGAAAGCATCTTTAATTTTGTTCCCAATTAGGGAATGTAAAAACTCATATACCCTGTTTCCCCGAAAATAAGACAGTGTCTTATATTAAGTTTTGCTCCTAAAGACGAGCGAAGACTTATTTTTAGGGGACGTTTTATTTTTTTAAGAACACGAATTCACATTTATTGTTGAACAAAAAATCAACATGTATTAATATACTGTAGTGATTTCATCACAAATATCGGCATAAGCAGTCAAACTGAATCAAAAAAAAGCACTAGGTCTTATTTTTAGGGGATACAGGGTAGTATTAATGACTAGCATTTCTTTGCATCTACCATTAACATTAAATAATCTCTAAATGTCCACATGAGTACATTGAAATGCTTCTCAGGTATCTTACCATGTTTTTATATTTTTCCAGCAATTATATATTACCTTAGATCTGCATGAAGCATGCATTGTGCTAACTGTATGATAAAATGTACCCTAATGACATTGCGTTTCCACGTTACATGTGGACATGGTACTAATTATTTATGCAACAAATAATGTAGATGTCTATTGCTGTGGGATTCATGAGAACTGGACCCCATTGTCAACCAGTTTTTGTTCATAGCTGTTAAATACGTAGATTTCTGTAAATATTTTGTTTTGGTTAAAATATACCCGCCATAGAAGAAATGTATATCACCAACCAAATCTTGACATTTATTGAAGTTTTGTAGTGAAGCACTGTATTATAGTGTACATATCTTGTTCATGTAGTTGTATTTAGTGCACCTAATACAATATGTGTAAAATGTAAGTGTGGGCCAAAATCAATCTGTGCCTGCTGTCAAGTCTAGATTAGGGTTCATGGAACCATTTAAATAAAGACTCTCTGGAATGAAAACATATTATCAACATTCCTATTTCACAATCATGTGACATTTGTACTACCAAAATAACTACTGCTACATCTCTCTTTTCATTTTTCCACATCTACATAAATGTTACCCAAAATCCACAAATACTTGCTAGCTGACCACTGAATTCTTTCCAGGCCCTACCTGCTAATACATGCGCTATTAAAAGAATTTCAACATGGCAAACGTACGGATTTCAGTTTGTTGATGTGTTTCCTAATTTGATTATATGGTATCAAATTCAGTCCGATAGGAAGTAAAAGCTACGACACAGCAGAAGCTACTTGTTTATTTTATTTTACAGTAATAGTTCACATAATTAAAAAAATATTTTCATGTGTTGGCACCTTCTTTATTATCCTTTCCCATCTTTCAACAAAAAGTATGAAATTCTTAAGATTTTTGTATGAAATGCCAGGAGATCTGTTTCAATTACTAACTGGGCCAAAATAAGTAACAAAGTCATAATATTAGGAAAAGAAATAAAAAAAGCCAAAAGTATCTGTTACTAAAACCAACAAAAGCAACCTCCAGATAAATATTTATTCACATATCTCCAGCTAAGTCATTAAGAGAAACATTTTGTGTTCCTGCTGTTAAAACAATACATTTTAGGTTTCAGTAATGTATTCCTGACTAACTGGGTTTAAGAAACATTCTTGGTATGAGATCTAAAAAATATAGGTGTACTGTCTTATTTTGGACACATGAATACATTTTGAGGACTATTGCCACTGTTAATCATACAGATTTGTTAAATGCCAATGTACAGTTTTACATATTTGTACGACTTTGTCAAATATAGAGTAAAATGGGGTAATAAACTTTTGCCATTTCTGTGCTGAAGGCTATCACATATTTCCTGTTGAAAACTTGTTTAGTGGAGTATGTTAAAAAGCAGCATTGAACATGGCAACTGCCAAAATGATGCTCAATTAAAGGGGTTTTGCCACAAAGTAAAATTGATGTGGAAAGATAAACATTTTCACCATTCATAATTATTAAATATTCTGCACCGTTTTTATTTTAGCTGCTCCTTTAGTGATCCATTGTTTACATCTAGTCTCCAGGGGATACGTCCAGGGCTGAGAGCTCCTGAGTCCTGGTCAGACATGCTCAGACATCACCTCTCCTCTCAGGCAGCTACTGAGTGTTCAAACCCCAGGTGCTGTCATTCTACTCCCGTCCTCTGTACTCCTTAGTAATTAGTCAAACAGTGCAAATTGATAAAGAGAAAAAAACAGGTTTGGTCCCTGCAGGGATTTGAACCTAGTACCCTTGTGCCTGGAGGCAAAAACTTTACCTCTCAGCTACTCACAATGCTTTATATAAAGAGCCCTTTCTTTGACTACAGAGAGGAAAGGCCTGGTGATGTCATCCTGCTGGGTCACATGATATGCAATTCAAACAAATCACACACGCCCCCTTCTGAGCACACAGAGCTGAAGAGCTGGATGCAGGAGGTATGAAATGAGATTGTGGCAAAAACCCCTTTAAGATTATTTGCAGGTTTTGTAATTTTATCTTCCATGAACACATTCATTGGGCATTTGTAGATAGAACATTGTGTATGTGGACGTGTGCTGCAAGTCTTTTTCTTTTCTACTTACATCCAACTGTTTGAGTTTTAATCATTTATCTTTGTTCACAATTTTTTTTTTTACTAATTCTGCGTCTATCCTCCATGACAGCTGTTCATGAGGATATTTTTATTTTCCCTTTTAGATGCTTGATGTCTAAAGATCACAACATACTTGTACAGTAAGTCCTTATGAACTAAAGTTCATTATAAGGACACATAAGGAGCACTAGACATAAATCTATTAATTTGTCTCAGCTGTCATTGTACATACAACCATATGTAAATTAATATGAATGATATGTATTACATTGTAAAGAAGTAAAAATGAAATGCACTGTTATCTCCTAAATATTTAGTAATAAATTAATACTATTTAATTTTTTTACTATAAATTGTCTTGTTTAGACACTAAAAGATATTAAATATGTAATTTTTAAAGCAGTTTAGAATAAATTTTTAGGTCATGCAATAGATACTTTACTGGAGTTGATATTCATCATTAGATGTAGCTTGTCTTTTAACCATTTCGTTAGTAGTTTATTGTATTTGCAAATGGGCCAGATTTAGAGTGCAGGTTGTTATGCAAAGCCTTTGTTACCACTGTTGGTGTTACTAGTCCGAATTCAAAGGATTATTCTCAATGGGCTTAAAAAGAATGGATTTGACTATAACCACTTGCCTACAAACAACCACAGTTTTCATGCAAAGCTGACAATGTACTACAGTGTGGTCAATCATGTCCAGCGTTGGAAATGTCCTTTTTTCTGCTATTTTCAGTGGTAGACATGGTATTACCAATTTGGCCTATCATTAAGCCTAATAGGGAAACAGTCTTTAGAAACATATGAATGTCTTACCTATAGACCTTATCTATCAATCTGAGCTTGTCTGCTCTAAAATGTATTCTTTTTGTCTTGTTTGAGTTGCAAACGTGTTATTTATCTATAAGCCATGTAGGAGTTTTCAATATTGATGTTTTTGTTTGAGCTGAAGCATACCAAGCATCGCTCTGCTGTACAGATCTGAATGTGGAAGATTTATTAATACTGTCCTAAATTTAGAATAAAACTAGACTTAAAAGTCAGAAGCTGCACACAATTTGTTTAAGATGAAGTACAGTGTGTGATAGATTTGGCACACCTTCTACATATGTTAGACACTTGTCTGCTTTTTACTCCACCTCTTGGTTGGCTTACTTCCACCAATATTTGTGCCAAAATAATGGCACCTGCAATTAATAAATATGGCACTTTAGTTTTACAACTCCTCTTATCTGCACCCCATTTTGTAGCCATTTTTGAAAATGTCTAATGAGGCACAAAAGGGTTAAGGTAGAAGCACCATGTCAGTGTGTGGAGACTTAGGGTGACATGTATGAATGGGGCTGCGCCAGTTTTCTGGTGTACTTTGAGGCAAAAAGAATGTATGAACAGGTGCACTCCAAACTTTGGGGCATTCTGGGGGCATTGGACCACATTCATAGTAGTAGACACATTTATGAATCTTTGGCGCCAAATCTAGGCGCAGAACAGTTAATACAGTCAGACCAAGTTATAGGTGGTCTGCCTGAGCCAGACTTGTCGTATTGGCACCACTATGTGCCTGTATGTATGACCTGCAGATGAACAGGATCTACATTCTGGCATATTCTACACGAACTTAAAGCTGTTTAGAACTGGCCTGTCAGCGCCAACGCTCATACATGTCGCCCTTAATGCCTTTACGCTCCACTAAAGTGAGGCACAGTAAATGACTAGAACACAGTAAATTTTCTGCATGGAATATATGCCAGTTTTTTGGCACAATACACGCCAGAGTCCTGTTGCATTTTGCTTAGTAAATCTTCCCCTTAGTCTTTTTTTTCTTGAACAAATTTAATAAGGACGGTGGAGGATCGCTCTGTAATATATTTGTCAGGCATCTGCACAAGCTACCTGCAGTTTAACATGCTTTGTGTATGTTTGTCATTTAATCAAAGTAATTTTACCTCCAGATACTGTAGATATATCTACTAGTTTTACAAAATGTTGGATTCATGGATTGTTTTTTTACCTTTACAAACATCTGAGATAAGCCTTTCTTTTCATAACCTACAAGTATAAACATTTTATCTAACCTCCGCTGTCTAGATGACTGTTATTGAAAAATATCCTGCGTTTATTTTGTATTTTTGTTTGAAATAAAATGTATTTGATTTTACTTGAGTCTTGTTGTTCTGTGTAATAGCCAAGTCTACCTTCGGAGAAAGTTTGTCACAATGTCTAATGCTCTGCCTCTTCCAATATCATTATGTTGGGTGACGAATGGCTAATTTTGCTAATTACATTTTTTCACTATTTAGTCCCCTATTTCGACCCAAAATAATTCAGTGTAATCTCCACCCACTATTTCCTCTTTTACCACCTTGGTTTCTGCACAGTTCTATATTATGGCTGTGTATAGGGAACCTAAATATTAAAGTTAAAGGGGTTGTCCACTTTGAAACAAAATCAAACAAGCAGCTCCTGGGTGCTCCAGTAAAATAAAAAAGACTGTTGACGTCATATTCTCTATATAAACTAACTGTCGTACACCAAAACTAGGCGCATTAGACACTTTTGAATGTGCCTAATGTAAGGCACATCAGATATGTTAGCAATGATATGTAATGCGTCTTTTTTTTGGTATACGCCTATATTAGGCGCATTAAATATGCTATATAAGGTATACCACACACGAGATTTTTGACAGATTTATTTATTCAGGTGCATTATACACTCATTTAATGCGCCTTAAAACTGGTGTTGAAGCGCCTCTTTTCTGACATGTCGCCCTTAAACTCACCTTTCTCCAGTCCCCAGTTCCAGTGTCTTGTTTTTTTCCGGTCTTCTGTTTTCATTCTTGAACTTTCAAATGTATATGTCACTGCTGCAGTTGTTCATTGGCTGCAGTGGTCCCATGCAATTCATTTAACACCGTATGGAAGTGATAAGCTCAGAACTGTGATTAGTTGAGGCACATGACTGCTGCAGCCAATCAGCAGCTCCAGTGGTGACGTCCCCATTCAGAAGTTCAAGAATGGAAACAGAAGTTTTTTTTTTATTTTGCTGGGGTCCGAGGAACTGCTTGTGTGATTGTGTTACGAGGTGGACAACACCTCGTATACAGCCATAATATGTATCTGTGCAGAAACGGTACGGTGTCCTATCAGGGTTTACTCTGCTTTTTACAGAGAAATCCTGTTCCAAAGCATATAAACCTATATATCACTGGGCTCAGCTTTTCCCCTTCTCAGAATCACATGGATTGGTAAAAGCATTAAAAAGTTATTCTCGGAAAAGTGACGCATAGCAGATTTGCAAAATGGGGCTTGGTCCTGAAGTTCAAAACAGGCTTGGACCTTAAAGGGGTTGTCTCACTACATTGATTCATCTTACCTCAATCTTGTTTTCCTGGTTTCATTTTGAATTTAGGGGCTTGTTTACTGGCTTCTACTAGGCTGCAGTAGAAGCCAGGTCTGTAGCTATAGCAGCCAGTGCTGTTAGCCTATCATGAGCAATCGAACAGGTCTGTAGCTATAGCGACCTCAGTAGCTGATGCAGCCCATACAAGAGGAGATATCTAGGAATAGGCAGGATATGGTTAATGGAGGCATATTGTAAAATGACATGTTTTTGCAAGATCTTTAACATAAAAGGCAATCCTTGTAGTGAGACAACCCCTTTAAGGGGTTAAAAGTCAGTTTAAAAGTAGCCTTCAGAGACAAAGTGTGAACATAGCCTAACACAATGTCTTTCTTAAAATAAATCTTTGCTTCCCGTCTACATGTATTTGACCTAAAGATCCTGTTGTGATTTGTGGAAATGAGTTATTTTCCTGCAGCGGGGGAAAGCTTAGTCATATAATTCTGTTATATTACATATGAGATGGTTGACTTAGAAATGGAGTAACAGGTGTAATGGATAACACTTGGATAACACTATGATATCACTATGAGGATATAAAAAGCCATGACTGGCATACTCATGGCAAGATATGAATTACAAATCCAATGCAACAATATGCTGTCATGCAAGACACTCACCGCTTCAGCACCATTTTCTTGCACCTTCGCTGATAATAATACATTTCAGTCTTTGCAGTACATTCATATTTGATGAATTGGTTCTGAGAAAAGGCAAAAATGAATTTACAAAAAAAAAAAAAATTATAGGAATTTTCTTTTAATACATATCACTCCCGAATTCAATGATTTCTCTCAGTATCACAAGGACAACAGTTTATTTTTAGTTTGGCTCATACTTATCAACCCTCCCAGTTGGGAGGGACACACCCGCAAATAGGGACCTTCTCCCGTCCTCACAGAAGGGGTGGTTAAACCTCCTGCAGCTGAGCAGCTGCTGGAGGTTCTTTCTATAAGCAGCATTAGGGCAGTGTCAAGTGACACTGCCCTGAAGCCACTGACTGCCACTATCCTGAGCGATTCTCTCCTAGATCCTACTTCCTGCATGGTTGGCTGACTGTGTGTATTTGAGTGTGCGAGGGGAGGGGTGTGTGTGTGCATGTATGAGTGTGCGGGAGAGGGGTTTGTGAGTGTTTGAATGTGCGGGGAGGGGTGAGTAGGGGGCTGAGTGTGTGGGTGTGGGGGGAGGGTTGTGTGTGTGGGTGGAAGGGCTGTGGGTGGGGTGTGACTGTATGTGTTTGAGTGTGTGAGGGGAGGGGTGTATGTGTATATATGAGTGTGCGGGGGAGGGGGATGTGGGGTGGCTGAGTGTGTGTGGTTGGGTGTGTGGGGAATGGGTGGGGGTGTCGTTCTGTGTGCAGGGGAGGGGTGTGTGTGTTTAAGTGTGCAAGAGGGTAGGAGTTACCCTCTTGTCTTCTGTCCCTTTCTCCTGCCACCAGTGGTCTGTATCTGGTGGTGGCATGGGGAAGTAGACATGTCACAGGGGGTAAAAGTTGACCTCTGCTCACTGCCTCCTGCCCCTTGAGGTATGTCTTTGGTGGCTGCAGGGGGCTGGATGCAGACCATAGGGGGCAGAAGTTGCCCCATTGCCTCCTGTCCCTTGCTTCTGTCTCCTGCCCCCTGCGGTCTGTCTCTGCCAGTCGCAGGGGGCAGGATACAGGCTGCAGGTGGCAGAAGTTGTCTCCTGTCCCTTGCTCATGTCCTCTGCAGTCTGCTTCTGGCTGTCGCAGGGGGCAGAAGACAGGCTGCAGGGGAAAGACTCTAAAAATTGCCAATGGAAATAGCTTAAACAGCAACCAGGAAAGCGTGGTGACATTCAATCCCCGAAGGTGGCACTCAGTATTCCTATCCTGGTAAGCTGGATGTTACCTGTGGGCGATGGGTGTCACCCAGCTTTCCTGGCTGCTGAGTAGAGTATACAGCTTATATGTATGTATGTAATGTTTGTTTGTTTACAGGTTCCCACTTGGACTACGTCGGATTCGGTGGACTACGTCAGATCAATTTCTGTATGTGTTTTTTCCATATTATTCTAGTGATAGTAATGCCTCTTCATTACTATCGCTCGGGCTTGGTGTCAGCCAGTGGTGTTTCTTGTTGCCCAAAGCTGGCACTAACCCCGCGTCACTATTACCTCAGTACCCAATGCACCAGGGGTACTGGGAAGAGCCGATAACCGTCAGAAGCGGACCCTCTAATGTGACACTCCGGTTCTGGAGCAGCTGCAGGCCACTATTTTTAGAATGGGAAGGGACCAGCATCAATGGTTCTTCCAATTCTGATGGTATCAGGCTGCAGCTGTCGGTTTTACCTTGGCTGGTTATGGAAAATGGACGGGACCTCACATAGTTTTTTTTATCATTTATTTATTGAGAATCTAAACACGGGCATTCACTGTAATGATTACAGGAGTTGCCCACTTTGGGATTCTCAATAAATAAATGATTTTTGAGAAAAATAAAGGAAGTGGGGACCCCCATTTTCCATAACCAGTCAAGGTAAAACCGACGGCTGCAGCCTGATACCATCAGAATGGGAAGGTCCATTAGCCTGCGGCTGATCTTCTGGGGTGCATGGTATGGAGTTAAACCTGCACAATATGATTCTGGGGAGTACAGAGCACAGCCCCTGCACTATCTCCCAGGGGATCGTCCCTTGCTCCCCCCAAAGAGATTGTAAACTGTGCTCTGTACTCCTCTCTCCCACCCCTCACCACCATTGTGTTATCCATTCTAGTTCCATTCTAGTGCCAACACAAAATACAACCTCCCACCACCCCATAGTCCTCTCACCCTCACCTATCACCCCATAATCTTTCCACCTGAACCTATCACCCCATGAAATGTAAGATGTTTGTATGGTAAATTTTGCAGGGATGAGTCGTGGCCAGCAGAAGTCATCATGGCGGTCTGGATGGGATGAAGAAGAAAAGGGAAAGAGAACAACTTCAGTCATAAAAGACTCTGGTGAGTCCATAGATGTAACCGCACGGTAATCAGTTATGTCTGCAGAGCCTGTGTACACTAGTATCTACCACTATGGTGGAAATATTGGTAGTAGTGTAATGGTTTAGTTACAGTTTAGTGGTATCTCCCAGCTCTTCTGGATGTTGAATAGGCTATCCAACATCCAGGAAAGCTGGGTGACGCCAAAACCCTAATTGAGCTTTCTTCTTGAGCCGTTACACAGTTATGTGGAGTGGGTATGGCTTATAGTGAAAGGGGTGTGGCTCACCACCAAGAGGGCGTGGCCATGCTACATACGCAGTACTTTCAGATCTCCCTCATGCCCACTTTCAAAAGTTGGCAAGCATGATTTAGCTGAGAGAGGTCAAAGTCTGCCAAGATCCTCCTCTCTGGGAGATAACAACTTCAGATACCTCGTGATTGGGGGGAGGGGTCGAGAATGGCTGCCACATCATTTGTGTCAGTGGTGAATAGAGGAGCACTGTGTGTGTGGGGAGGGGTCAGATTCAAGCCTCCCACCCCTTAGCACCCCTTCTTTCTTTTGACAGCATCCTACACTGGATGCTGCCAGAGGATTGATCCCAGTGCATTGCTGGGAAAAGCGGGCGGAGCTGTGAGTGCTCTAAAGAGCATAAAATGCCTGTCACTATCCAGGGCAGATGAATGTATTTCCTGGGGGTGGGAGGGAAGATTTAGAGGGTGGGGGTTAACGGTAGGTGTCGGTGGAGGGGCTGTAGAACGGGCTGGGAGGAGGGGGGTAGACACGGGAGTGTCAGGGGTGACAGGTAGGGATTGGTTGGGTTCTGCTCTATTATCTACAACAAACATACAGCTTTCCTGGGTGCCTGCTGTGGGGGATGTTACACAGCTTTCCCAGGCACTGAATAGGCTATTCAGCATCCAGTAAAGCTGTGTGACAAAACTGCTGTAATTCAAAAGGGAAACCTGTAAAAAAACAGAAATACTACACAAACATAAACAGTAATAGACTGAACACCTCATCTTCCAAGGCAAACTGCTTTCCTATCATAGCCTGCTGTGGGGGATAGGTTGCCACTCAGCTTTCCCAGGTGCCCTACAAGCTATCCAGCTGGGTGGTGCCCCACAGCAGGTGCCCAGTTTTCTGGGAACCTGCTGTGGGGATGTCAGCCAACTTTCCCAGTGGCTGGATAAGCTATTTATACCCGGGACGGATGGGTGGCAACCCATCACCTACAGCAGGCTATGATAGGAAAGCAGGTTGCTGTGGGGGATGGGGGGGGGGGCTTTAGCCAATTACTGTATATGTTTGTGTAGTATTTCTGTTTATTTACAGGTTTCCCTTTTGGACAACAACGGATTCGTTGCACTACAGCAGACCTGCGTTAGATATATTTCTTAAATAAAATGGTCAATAAGGGAAGGTATCGGGACTGTTTATTTAATTTTTTTTCAGTTCTGTGGATATTTTTATATTTATTTAACAGTGTTGGTAATGGAGGTGTCTGACAGGCACCTCTCCATTACTATCACTGGGGCTTGGTGTCAGCCAGCTGTGTTTCTTGTCACCCAAGGCTGACACTAACCCCTGTGTCACTATTACCCCAATACCCAATGCACCAGGGATACCGTTAGAAGTGGACCCTCTAATGTGATGGTCTGCTTCTGGTGTGGCTGTGGGCTGGTATTTTTAGGATAGGAAGGGACCAGTATCCATGAAACTTCCCATCCTGTGGGGGGGGGGGGGGGAACCTATGTCTTTTTTTTCTTATGCAAATAAGAAAAGGAAATATGGGGTCTCCACCTCTTTTCATAACCAGCCATTATAAAACAAGCAGCTGCAGATCTTCCAAGCCTAAAAATATCAGTCACAGCTGACACAGAGGCAGACCATCACATTCGAGGGTTCACTCCTCTTAGTAACACGGCTCTTCTCTGATGCATTGGCTACTGGGATAATAGTGACACAGGGTTAGGTTCAGTATTGTGTGACAAGAAGCACCGCTAGCTGACACTAAGCCCCAGTGATAGTAATGGAGAGTTTGTCAGACGCCTCCATTACTAAAACAGGAAAAAAAAACTTTAAGAAAAAATACACAAAACTGGAAGAAACCATTTACTTAAATAAACTTTTCCTGACACCAGCCCTCATTGACCATTTTATTAAACAAATGGATCCAATGCTGATCCAATGTATATCAAGGAATCCAAAGTAGTCCAAAGGAGGGAACCTGTTGAAGAACAGAAACACTAATAATAATTTTTATTACTAAACTCCATCTCCTGCACACACTGAAGGTCATGGTTGCAGCCGATCTTCTGCAGGTGCAGAGAATGGACTTCAGGCCACACAATATTATCATGGGTGTAACGGTCAGTGGAAATGGATCCTCTGGACCACCACAAGCGATGGTATAAGTCACGCCAGGGAGCGGAATCTAAGTATGTCTGGTTTTGACCAGAGCCCGCCGCACAGCCGGATGGACTTGCTGCGGAGGATTGCTACCAGGTCGCTACGCCTGACATGACTTGCTTGCGGTGACAGCCGAGGTGTTGCGCGGTACAGAATCGTGAAGCAGGCTCGTAGTCGCGGACAGGCAGAAGGTCAGGACAGGCGGCAATGGTTCGTGGTCAAGGGACGGAGGCAGAAGGTACGGTACACAGTAGACAAACAAGATACTTGGGAACACTTCATCTCAAAGGGACAAGGGCACTAAAAGATTCTGCAAGTTTTAGGGAAGAGGCAGGACTTAAATAGGGTCAGCGCCCGGTGAGACCAATCACCGGCGAGCTGTCCCTTTAATTTGCCAGGAGTACAGCGCGCGGGTCCTAGGGGGGCAGGCGCGCACCCGGCCGGCAGCAGGAACACGCGCCGGGACGAGAACAGGAGCGTGGTGCGAGTACCGTGCGCAGCCGGCCACAGCTGGAGACCCTGCGGAGGTGCGGATGTGCCTGCGACCCGACACGGGGGTCGCAGTGACACCCGTAACAGTACCCCTCCTTTGGCCTCCCCCTCTTTCTGGCCCGCATAAATTTAGACAAGAGACCCCGATTCAGGATGTTCTCCTCCGGCTCCCACGACCTTTCCTCCGGCCCAAACCCCTTACAGTCGACCAAAAAAAATTGTCTCCCTAACCGTCTTCATGGCCAAAATTTCTTTGACGGTAAAAACATTGGTGGAGTCAGCTACGGGAGACTGGGGAACCACAGATCGAGAGAACCGGTTATGGATGACCGGTTTCAGCAGGGAGACGTGGAAGGAGTTTGGGATGCGCATAGTTGGAGGGAGCCGGAGCTTGTAGGCCACCGGATTGATGCGCTTCAGGACTTCAAAGGGACCTAAAAAACGGGGACCTAGCTTGTAGCTAGGGATTTTAAAGCGGACATACCTGGCAGACAGCCATTCCTTATCCCCCGGAACAAAGGAAGGAGGGGGTCTTCTTTTCTTGTCCGCTTGGACCTTCATACAGGCAGATGCCTGGAGCAGGGATTGGCGCGTCTCCTTCCAAATGGCAGTTAGGGCGTGGTCCAGATTATCCACCGCAGGGACATCGGAGGTGGCAGAGGGCAGCGGAAGTGGTGGGCGGGGATTCCGACCGAAGACGATGAAGAAGGGGGATGCCAGCGGAATCAGAGTCCAGAAAATTATATGAAAACTCCGCCCATGGCAATAGACTGGACCAATCATCTTGTCCTGCGGATACGAAGTGGCGGAGATAGGTACCCAAGATTTGGTTCACTCTCTCCACTTGCCCATTTGATTGTGGGTGCTACGCAGAAGAGAAATCCAGTTCCACTTGTAGTAGAGAACAGAGGCCTTGCCAAAATCTCGAGACAAATTGAACTCCCCGATCCAAGACAATATGTAGGGGAAGTCCATGTAGGCGGAAGATATGCTTAAAAAAGAGATTGGCAAGTCGAGGAGCAGAAGGGAGACCGGGCAAGGGAATGAAGTGTGCCATTTTTGAAAAACAGTCAGTGACCACCCAGATAACCGTATTTCCATCAGAGTGCGGTAGGTCGGTGATTAAGTCCATAGCAATATGGCCCCAAGGACTGCTAGGTACCGGCTGAGGCTGGAGTAACCCCGTGGGTCTGAGACGGGGTGACTTGTTGTGGGCACAGGTGGTACAGGCCTCCACAAACTCCTTCACATCTTTAGCGAGGTCCAGCCACCAGTAAAACCGGGAAATCAAGGAACAAGACCTCTGTACCCCAGGGTGTCCAGCTGTGCGAGAGCAATGACCCCATTTCAGAACCCTCAACCGAAGAGCAGGGTGTACAAATGTCTAACCCGGAGGTACATGTTGGAGGTTTACAGGGGCCGCGGATACTAGACGTTCTGGAGGTACAATGTGCTGGGGAGCGGCCTCCTCTTCCCCGCTGACATCTGAGGCACAGGAAAGGGCATCGGCCTTGATGTTCTTCTCCGCCGGTCGGAAATGGATCACGTAATTGAACCGGGCGAAGAAAAAAGACCACCTTGCTTGGTGTGGGTTTAGATGTTGCCCTTTCTGGAGGTAGAGAAGGTTTTTGTGGTCAGTGAAGATATTTACGGGAAATCGAGCACCCTCCAGGAGGTGGTGCCATTCTTCCAGAGCGAGCTAAATGGCCAGAAGCTCCCGATCCCCGATGGTATAGTTCCTTTCCGCAGGTGAAAAGGTTCTAGAAAAGAACCCACAGGTCTGAGTCTTGCCTTTGGGCCCCTTTTGGGTGAGGATCGCCCTGGCCCCCACGGGCCAGGTTCGTCCGGTTGTTGACTCTTAAACGCCATTTCTTCAATACAGGTGAAGAAGAGGCTGAGGACACAGACCAGAATCTAATGCCTGATGTCAACTGTAAAATAAATGAATATAAGGACTTAATGTTTAGGGAACAAATGTCAGTTTTGGCCTTGGCAAGAGTTGCAGAATCATCTTTTCAGTATACCGCCCAGACTGAGGGATCTCCTATTCTCCCCTCTTCCTCAACTCCCGAAATTCTATCCCATTTGTTCACGTTTTCCCCAGCATGGATAGGTTCCAGTTGCTTGTAGAGAGGGATCTTAGAAATCTATCAATGAATATACCCCGGGTTTTTAAAATTTAGCAATCTTAATAGAGATAGAAAAGGGCATTAAAATGAGGCCCGAGAAGTAACCCTGAATTAGTCATAAAGATGGCGGACAAAAAAGGGCACTGTTGTGTTAAAAGGACAAAAAAAACTTACATTTTATGTATGCAGGAAATGTTGTCCGACCCCCTTTTACATAACAAAAAAACTGAAAAAAAAATCCCACTAGGAATATAAGTCCAATTTTCTTCTCTTTTAAATGAAGGCCTCAGCATTGGTGCGTTTAATAAAACACTAGAGTATATTTCGGTAGAGTACCCCACAATTCCATCATGTACGGCTCCCAAAATTCAAAGATCGGGTTATGGGGCCAATAGTTTGGGCCCTAGGTTCTTTTTGGAAAGAGACTGTGCAGGGGCCCCCCCGGTGGTCTTTAAAACGCCTTTGGTATCGGTTTCCCCCGGGGTAACCTTATGGACAAAAAAGGTTTTTAGGGAGTTTGGCACATGTTAGTTGGGATAATGACATGTCTTGGTTTAAAATGGATGTGGAAGTTTATATTCCTGTATCCCCCACCAGGTACCCCTTATCAGCCCTCGGATTTCATCTGTGGGGGTTTACTGATTACAAAACAAGAATTTTCTAAAATTTTTTTATAAAGGAAAGCAGAATTTCTGAGGGACTAAAATTTTTTTTTTTTAAAATCAGGTCATTTACCCCAAAATTAGGGGGGTTTAAAATGGGGGAAAAAGTTCCACCCCCCTGGCTTTTGGTCATGGCATGGGGGGGAAACATTTATAAATTTATGCCCCTAAAGCCCCCTTTGTGGATTAAATTTTTTTGGTAGGGCAGATACATCGATGACCCCCTTTTTATTTGGAGGGGGATGTGTCTGCCTTCCCTTTGTTTTTGTTTTTCATTAATAACAAGGGTTTTTAAATCTTCGGTTTACCCACATTTTAAATTCCAGGAAAACCCAGTTTTTGGACCTGACCCTAAGGGAAACCGGGAAACCCTGTATTGAGCAGGACTCTCGCAAGGATAAGCGGGGGAACACTATCCCCCTTTCCCAAAAAGTTTCCCCCCCAAAAACCTTCATAAGGCTATAATGTTGGGGAAATGATCAGGTAGGAAAAAATGTAGTAGGGGATTTATGTTTTTAAGATGAATGTAAACGATCCCGGACAGATTATCACGGCGGGGGACCCCCAAAATGGGTGTTAAAACCCAAGGGGGCAAATTAAGACTTAAAGATAGGAAAAAAACCCAATTTAAAAAGCAAAAAAACCAAAAGGTGATTTTAAAAAAAAACTAGAAATTTGGGAAAGATAGACCTGACAAAAAAAATCGGGCTTTTGGGCCGGGGGGAGGGGTTTTGGTTTGGGTCATACCTCCCAAATTTTCCCAAAATTTAAGAAGGGTTTGTTTAAAATACTTACCCAAAATTTAAGGAGGATCCAAAAATTGGAGCAGGTTTTATTGTTTGGTTTTCGGGTAGTTTCCCGGGAAAAAAATGCAAGTTTTTTAATTAGTATTCCCAAAAATTTAAAAGGGGTCGCAGACCCCAAAGTCCCTGGCTTTTCGAAAAAGGGTTTTTTCCCGATGTGGGGGACACCCTGGCCCTACATTTCGGTTATGTTTTTACCCCTTTAAAAAATTTACAGACAATCCCAAAACCCGTAAGAGTTCAAAAACAGAGCTTTATTAATTTTCAATTTAATCCCTATTGTGTATCTTGCTCAGTGTCAAAGTGTAATCTGCGTATGTCGAAAGAAAATCCCGAAAAACAAAAAAGGGGCTTTTGGGCACTTTAAAAGACATATAAAAAGTTTTCAACTAGGAACAGATTAATTTTTTTTAATTTTCAGAGGGGAAAAACTTTTTTTCCCAAATTTAGGGGGGGTCCCGATATTGGTATTTGAGAAAAATTTAAAAACCGACAGGGGGTGGGGAAATTAAGCGGAAACCTAATGACAGAGAAAACCTTTGGATTTTTCTTTGAATACATCAGTGCCCCCCGGGGTTTTGAATTTTGCGGGGGGGAAAAAGATGTTTAAATTTTTAAAGGTATTCTTCATAAAATATAAACCCCAAAATTATCCCTGTTTTTTTGGGGATTTTTTACACTTTCCCAACTCTGTTTATTTCTTTTTCTTTCATTTTTCGCTTTATTTAAATTTTTTTTTTCCCCCTTTTTTTTTTTTTTTTCTTGTTTGTCTTGGTTTCTCCCTTTTTTTTTTCTTTTTTTAAAAGATGTATGATGTTGTGGGGAAAAATTTAAAAAAATTTTTTTGTTGCAGATTATTTTGCTTTAGTTTTATCATAGAAGTGCAAAAAAAAAATTTAATCTAAATTTTTTATCTATATTTAAATTAAGGTTTATTAAATTTTTGTCAGTTATTTCTAGGAAGAATTTTTGTATTCCCATTTGTCGCGGGTCGGCATTTGGGAGTTCCCTTTATTTTTTAAAAAAATTTTTGCCCGTTTAAATTTAAAATTCCCGTTTTTTTTTTTAAAATTTTTAAAAAACCTTTTTTTTATGTTTACATTGCCTGTGAATTATTTAAAAAAGTAAAAATTTTTGGATTTTCATTGCGCTTTCTTGTGGGCTTGAAATTTACAGGGGAATTTTTTGGATTTTCTCTAGGTTACTTTATAATTTTTTCCATTCCGGGGCCCTTTTTAATTTAGTTTTCCATAACATATTCTCATTCTTTGGGATTAACTTTTATTTATTCCGGGTATAATTGTGTTGGTTTTTTTTGCGTCCCCAGCGGGTTTTTTTTTTTATACATTCCCGGGAAACTGTCATTCCCCCGGGACCTTATAACGCTTTTTTGCGATGTCCAGCACTGCATTTGCTGGGGGTCAGTGTTGTCTTGCGTTTTTAGTGTTCCCGGGGGAAATTGCCGTTTCAATTGGGGCGGGGGGGGGGGGCCTTGTCTCCGCCCGGGAAAGGAGTTAAATTTTGTCTATTCCCCAAAAGTTCAGCAAAATGTTTTTCCTTCAGCTGTCCCTATTGGTGGCGGGAAGATTGGAATTCCCACATGTGGAGATAACGACATCTAGGTAATTAACCAATGTTTTTATTGTGGAGGATATATAAGCCTGGCATATTAGTTGTATCAGTATGCTATGATTAAGGGTGAATAGACACCCGAAATGCGTCAGCCGTTTCTTATGTTTTGAGGATTTAGTATGCCTATGGGAACGCTCGCATTTTAATTGCTTTATCAATAAAGGAATTGAGTTTTATGCCATACTTGTTTGGTGGTTATCGCTGCATCACACAGCTTTCACAAGAAGAAAAAAGACCACCTTGCTTGGTGTGGGTTTAGATGTTGCCCTTTCTGGAGGTAGAGAAGGTTTTTGTGGTCAGTGAAGATATTCACGGGAAATCGAGCACCCTCCAGGAGGTGGCGCCATTCTTCCAGAGCGAGTTTAATGGCCAGAAGCTCCGATCCCGATGGTATAGTTCCTTTCCGCAGGTGAAAAGGTTCTAGAAAAGAACCCACAGGTCTGAGTCTTGCCTTTGGGCCCCTTTTGGGTGAGGAACGCCCTGGCCCCCACGGAAGAGGCGTCTACTTCTAAGAAGAAGGGTTTCTCCGTATCCGGCCGAGACAACACAGGTGCAGAGGCAAATGCTGCTTTCAGCTTGGAAAAAAGCTTTTCCCGGCGGTGGTGGCCACAGTTTCGGATTGGCATGCATTTTGGTGAGAGCCACATCGGTGCACGAAGTCGAAAAAAATGCGGGATAAACTGCCTGTAGTAATTTGCAAAGCCCAAGAAGCGCTATATGGCCCGGAGGCCGACGGGTCGAGGCCACTGTAGAACGGCGGAGAGTTTAGTGGGGTCCATCTGCAGGCCCTTGTTTGAGATTATATATCCTAGGAACGGGAGGCTGGTCTGGTGAAAGAGGCACTTTCCTATCTTGGCATAGAGATGGTTCTCACGCAGGCGTTTCAGAACCTGGCGCACATGCGACTGGTGGGTCTCCAGATCAGGTGAAAACACCAGAATGTCATCCAAGTAGACAACTATGCAGACATACAGGAGATCTCTAAAAATGTCATTGACAAATTCTTGAAAGACTTCTGGAGCGTTGCAGAAGACGAAGGGCATCACTAAATTCTCGAAGTGCCCATCACGAGTTTTGAAGGCCATCTTCCACTCATCACCTTCTCGGATCCGGACAAGATTATACGCCCCCCGCAAATCCAACTTGGAAAAGACTCTAGCTCCGCGGAGACGATCGAAGAGTTCGGTTATCAATGGTAAAGGATGCCGGTTTTTGATAGTGATCTTGTTGAGACCACCGTAGTCGATGCAGGGTCGTAAGGAGCCATCCTTCTTCTCCACAAAGAAGAATCCGGAACCCGCCGGAGAAGTAGATTTGTGGATGAAGCCCTTTTGTAAGTTTTCTTTAATGTAGGCAGACATAGCCTGAGTCTCGGGAAACGAGAGCGGGTAGACCCTACCCTGAGGTGAAGACCCGGGCAGCAGGTCTATAGGGCAATCGTATGGACGATGGGGAGGTAGAGTCTCCACCTGCTTCTCGGAGAAGACATTCTGAAAATCTTGATATGGTGGTGGCAAGCCGGGTAAAGGCTTGAGAGGAGACTGCGGAGGAATGGAGCGCACCCGACGAGGTGCCGATAGGCAGCAAGACTGGAAATCTTGACCCCAACGCAAAACTTCACCCGTCTTCTAGTCGAGCACGGGGGCGTAACGCTACAGCCATGGAAGCCCCAGGAGGACAGCAAGAAGGGGGGTTTGCTGAAGAATGCGATCTTTCCCTTTTGGGAAAACCCGATTGTAGGCCCCGGTTAGCCCGGAAGAGGATGGAGTCCAAAT